>PVJI01007607.1:0-34887 GCA_004026765.1 Micronycteris hirsuta
AATAAAGTAATAAAAAAAAAAAAAAGAAAAATAGTAGCCACCGCTACACCACCACTGACAAGATTGTTATAATAGATACGTATAAAGTGCTAACATAAGCATCTGGCATATAATAAGCTTTTAGTAAATGGTAGTGATTAAAAAAAAAAAAGAAACTTCAAAAGCTGAATGGCAAATAGAGAAAAAGATTTTTGTGTAAACCCAAAAGTTTAATGTTCTTGCTATGTAAAGCTTTTGTAAAATAGAGAAGACCAAGAAAAATTTCATTTTAAAAAAATGGTAAGAAAATCAAAGACCCAGGTCGGAGAAATATTCTTCAAACATGAAAAGATGTTCAGCCTCATCTATATCAGAGTCATAAAAATTTAAACTATACATATAATATTTTTCAATCAAATTGACAAATTTCCAAAAAGTTTGATAACGTATTTTCAAAAAGTCTATGGGGAAATGGGCATTCTTATAAATTGTTGGTGGGAATAGCAAATATTAAAAACCAATGTGAAGAGTAATTTGGCAATATCTAGAAAAATGTCATGCACTTTTACCCTGTCAATTGTCAATCCAACTTCTAGGAATCTATCCAGATAACACATTGAAAAAGAAAAACAGAAAAAAGAAATCTGCATAAGTTAGCTGAAGAGATAACTGATCGATAAAAGACTGGACATCATTCAAATGCTCATTAACAAGAGAGTGGCTGAATAAAAGATGATGCATCCACACAGTGGAGTACCATGAAGCTAGATAATGAAATTGGGCATAATTCTGTCTGAAAAAGGCAATATGGAGAAAACTTGCTACTATTCATCTAATAATAAGGTGTGATACTGATATATAACTATTTGCTTTTTTATGGATTATTTATTAACTTTAAGTTCCACAGTAATTTTTTATTGTTGTTCATGTACAGTTGTCCCCAATTTTCCCCCACTACTCCCCCTGACCCCAGCCACCCCCACCTCCCACCCTAGATCCTACCCGCCTTTGGCTTTGTCCATGGGACCTTTATACATGTTCCTGACATACCAATGGAAGAATAAGTAAACAAAAAAGTTAATGGTTACCTGTATAGTGGGTGAAGGACAGGTGCGAAAGAAACTATACTTCTCAGATCTGTAGGTTTTTACTTTGGAATTATGTAAAAATTTTTACATAATTATGAAACAAAATTAAAATTTAAAATTTCTAAAAATAATGAAACAAAGAAACACAACTCTGTGGTAGCATACCACTGTAGTGGAATAACAGAAAGTGGAAGTATTTTTGGCAATTTTAAAACAAAGAAATTTGAATGGATGCAAAATAAACAAAGTTATACAAAATCCTGTGGTAATGAGTTTGTATAATTATGTTATACTTATGTTAAGTATAATTATGATCCTAGAATGAATTTAACTTTAAAATATTTCTTAGAATTGTTCACAAAAGAAAAAAAAAGCCCAGAAATAAAGATCAACATAGTAATAATGAACACCCTTAGTGCCCAGATTGTGGTCTCTAAATACTACTTCCCACAAAAAGAAACAAGGATTTCTTGATTCCAGGTCAAGAGCAATAAATGTATATGATATCTTGATCATCTCTTTATACCCGAAACCAAAGAATATCTTAGAACCCATTGAGGGCTTGCCAAAATGATTATGGAGTCACTTTGAAGAATTCCCACTGGTCAAAAATAGCACAATTTGAGTATCAAAAGGATATTAACACAATTGATTTAAAACACTTCAAATATTCTTAGATTCATACTTCCATGTTATTTAAGAAAAAATTCCTTCATTGGTTAATTTTTAGGTCAATTGTCAACTCATTATTTTGATAACTGGTAAATAAAAGGAAATATCAAACACTTATTCTGCCTTTCTTATATAAAATGTATCTCTGGGGAAGCAAATAGTTGATGATGGAAAATTTCTTCTTTATAGAAATGTTCCAGCAGTTAAATGAAGAAGGAATGATACAATTATAAAAGCACCATTTTGCAAAGTCCTAATGAAATGCTCGATCTAGGCAAGATCATCAATAGCTGTTAACATCATAAAAAGAGAATCAACTTCATATTATGGGCCATTTAACAGACATACACATTATTGCCTTTGAATTAATCTTGTCAAAAATATCAAAACTGAGTCTGAACAAGCAAGCCTCTAGACCTAACTGTGGCAGGAATTCTTTGCACACGCATGAAGAGATGCAGTCCCGAGAATTTACGTGTAAAGAGCACAACTCCATGTGAGGAAAAATTATTCCCGCGTGGGCAAGCGTGAATCACGTCAGTGGAAAAAGAATTCCCTAACAGGAATTTGGCAAAAATGTATCTTAAGAAATTCTCTGCCTTGCTGAGTCTCTTTCCCCAAAGCCAAGAAGCTTAAGTTAATGGATCCCTGCCTCAATGTTTTATGGTCCTGAGAGTTAACAGCCCTAGCTAGCTTACCCTCAATTTACTTGTCTCCTGTTTAATGTACTACCGGGGTCCTGTCTGCCACCAGACCTGAATTTACAACCTAATGCTCTGTACCCCAAATGTTTACCTTACTAAGTAAACCCACCGTTCAGCTATCCCCTTCTCATGTATCTTCATGACCTCACTGTAAACCCCTGATTCTGCATAAGTTCATGAATAATCAATCCAATGTAAATGTGTCCTAAAACTTCTAATAAAAAGCCCAGCTGAGCTACGCCTGAGGCCTTTCGAAGATGGAGCGAAAGACCTGTGGCAACTGGAACTCTTTCTCCAAGCATGTCTCGGTGTGAGATTCTTTCACACATTCGGTTATGGTCACCCACGGATTTTGCCAGACGAAATCCCAGTGACACCTAACTGCAAATGTACAGGAAATACGGGAGACAGAAGAACATGTGATCAGCAAACTCTAGGTTTTTTAATAGAACAAATGATATAGTTTCTTTAACAACTAAACTTAATAGAGGAAACAGGAAAAAGTGAGCATCTATAGAATAAAACAAAGGTCAGCAAACTATAAGCCAAATCTGGCCGCCTCGCAATTTTTGTAAATAAAATTTCATTAGAACACAGCCATTCCCATTTATTGAATTGCATACAGTTGATTTTGCACTGTAATGTCAGAGATGTATTAATTGTGACAGAGGTCATGTAGTTCTCAAGACTAAAATATTTACTATTCTGCCTCTTACAAAAAAATTTTACCAATATCTGTATTTAAACACTTTCAAAACACATAACAAATAAGTATGCTATGCGGACCTTATTTTGATTACGATTCAAACAAACATTTTTTATTCATATATTTTTCTGTATTCACGAATATAATTCAAGCATATACTAAGTGATCAACAGATGTTTCAACAAGCCTGATAATTTAGTAACACAGCATATTTTAGGTTATAAGATAAATCCTAAAAAAGTAAATAGTTTAAATTCTATTCTGTTAAAACAAAGCAATGAAAGTGGAAATTAATAACACAATACCAAAAAAATCCCCAGATGAAAATTTATTAAATAAGACAACCCTTACATAAATGAATAAAAAATAACTGAGTAATATAAACTTAATATTTACATTAATCTCTTTTCCCTTATGGATATTTTGTTCTGTTTTGTATATTTAAAATTTGTGACTGAATTTGAAATTTGTGGTTACTTTTTGGTGTGTAAACATTAGGTATATCCAATTTTATTGTTGACTTTTTTCCAGATGTTTTGCTATTTTTGTATTTGCTTTAAACTTAATCCATATGTTGCTGAAACAACTTTTAAAACTGATTTTTTTGGTCAGAAAATACATTTTTAAATACATCAGCTGTTACTATCTACAAGTAGTATACCATAGTTAAAATATAATCTCTACTGTTTCTGTTCTTAATAAATATTAAGTTTTGTGGCTTGATAACTATTTTTTAAAAATAAATATCTAATGGTAACTTCAGAAGAAATTGTGACTTTGTATAGCAGAATTGGAAAGTGGGTTTGTTTCTTTTTAATCTTTTTTTTTTATTAATGCTTGGGTATAGTTGTCTCCATTTTCCCACCTCCACTTTCCCTGGACCCACCCCCACCTCTTACCCTCAACCTGACCCCCCATCAGCTTTGTGCATGGGTTCTTTATACATGTTCTTTGATGACCATTTCACTTCTTTCCCTGGTTATTTTCCTCCCGTCTTCCTTCTGGTTACTGTCAGTTTGTTCTTAATTTCAATGTCTCTGGCTATATTTTGCTTGCTTGTTTGGTTGATTAGGTTACACTTTTAGTTGAGATCATATGGTATTTGTCTTTCACTGCCTGACTTACTTCACTTATCATAATGCTCTCCAGTTCCATCCATGCTGTTGTGAAGAGCAGGATCTCCTTCTTTCTTTCTGCTGTGTAGTATTCCATTGTGTAAATGCATCACAGTTTTTTAATCTACTCATTTACTGATGGGCACTTAGGCTGCTTCCAGAACTTGGCTACTGTAAATTGTGCTGCTATGAATGTTGGGGTGCATAGGTTCATTTGAATTCGTGTTTCAGGATTCTTAGGGTACAATCCCAGCAGTGGAATTGCTGGGTCAAAAGAAATTTTGATATTTAGTTTATTGAGGAAATTCCATATATATTTTTCTGTTTCCTTATATATTTTGTTTTCCTTATATATTTTGGAGATCAAACCCTTGTCTGAGATATCATTGGGAAATGTATTTTTCCATACAGTTGCTTCCCATTTCATTTTGTTAATTTTTTTTTAGCCATGCAGAAGCTTATTATTTTGATGAAGTCCAATTTGTTTATTCTTTCCTTGTCCCTTGCTATAGGGGACATATCGGTAGAATATGTTACTTTGTAGAATACCTGAGATTTTCCTACCTATGTTCTCCTCTAGGGCTTTTATGGTATCACAACTTATATTTAAGTCTTTTATCTATCTTGAATTTATTTTTGTGTATGGTGTAAGTTAGTGGTTGAATTTCATT
This sequence comes from Micronycteris hirsuta, assembly GCA_004026765.1. Lineage (NCBI taxonomy): Eukaryota > Metazoa > Chordata > Mammalia > Chiroptera > Phyllostomidae > Micronycteris > Micronycteris hirsuta. The sequence goes on from PVJI01007607.1 coordinate 4,936, forward strand.
TTTTTGCATGTAGCTGTCCAGATTTCCCAACACCATTTGTTGAACAGGCTATTTTTAGTCTATTTTATGCTTCTGACCCCTTTATCAAATATTAATTGACCATAGAGACTGGGGTTTATTTCTGGGCTCTCTATTCTGTTCCATTGATCTGTGTGTCTGTTCCTATGCCAGTACCAAACATTTTTTATTACTGTGGCCTTGTAATATAGTTAGATGTCATGTATGGTGATCCCTCCTACTTTGTTCTTCTTTCTCAAAATTGCTGTGACTATTTGGGGTCATTTATGGTTCCACATAAAGTTTTGAAGTGTTTGTTCTATATCTGTGAAATATGTCAATAGTGTTTTAATAGGGATTGTGTTGAATCTATAAATTGCTTTGGGTAGTATGGACATTTTGATGATGTTAATTCTTCCAATCCATGAGCATGGTACATGCTTCCATTTATTTGTGTCTTCCTCAATTTCTTTCTTCAGGGTTGTGTATTTTTTTGAGTACAGGTTTTTTTTTATTCCTAGGTACCTTATTTTTCTTGTTGCTATATCAAATGGGATTTTTTCCTGATTTGTTTCTGATACTCTGTTGATGGTGTATAAAAATGCCTTTGATTTATGAATATTGACTTTGTATCCCACTGTTTTAACAAATTCACTTATTAGGTCAACTAGTTTTTTGGTGGAGTCTTTAGGGTTTTCTATGTAAACTATCATGTCATCTACAAACAATGACAGTTTTGCTTCCTCCTTTCCAAATCGGATGCCTTTTATTTCTTCTTCTTGTCTGACTGCTGTGGCTAGGACTTCCAATACTCTGTTGAATAGAAGTAATGAAAGCAGATATCTTTGTCTTGTTCCTGATCTTAGTGGGAAAGCTTTTAGTTTTTGTTCATTGAGTATGATGTTGGCTGTAGGTTTTTCATATATGGCCTTTATTATGCTGCGGAATGCTCCCTGTATTCCTACTTTGCTGAGTGCTTTTATCATAAGTGGATGCTGTACCTTATCAAATGCTTTATTCCCATGTATTGATATGATTAGGTAAGTTTTGTCTTTGCTTTTGTTTATCTGATGTATAACATTTATTGATTTGTGAATATTGTACCATCCTTGCATCCCTGGATGAATCCCACTTAATCATGGTGTATAGTCTTTTTGATGTATTGCTAGATGCTTTTTGTCAGTACTTTGTTGAGTATTTTAGTGTCTATGTTCACCAGTGATATTGGCCTGTACTTTACTTTGTTGTGTCTTTGTCAGGTTTGGGGATTAGGATGATACTGATCTCATAAAAAGAGTTTGGGAGTGTTCCCTCTTCTTGGATTTTTTGGTATAATCTGAGAATTACAGGGGTTAGCTCTCCCTTAAATGCTTTGTAAAATTATCCTGTGAAACCATCTGGTCAATGACTTTTGTGGGGTGGGAGTTTTTTGATTACTGCTTCAATTTCACCAGCTGTTATCAGTCTCTTTAAGCTTTCTACTTCTTCTTGGTTCAATTTTGGAAGATTATATGTTTCTAGAAATTTAACTGTTTAAAACCTCACCCAGGTTTTAAAATTCTTTGGCATACATTTGTTCATAGCAATTCCTTACGATTCTTTGTATTTCTGTAGTATCAGTTTTAATTTCTCCTCTTTCATTTCTGATTTTATTTATTTGAGTCCTCTATCTTTTTTTCTTGATGAATCTGGTTAAAAGCTTGTCGATTTTGTTTACCTTTTCAAAGAACCAGCTCCTGGACTCACTGATCTTTTGAATTGTTCTTTTAGTCTCTGTGTCATTTAATTCTGCTTTAATCTTGATTATTTCTTTCCTTCTACTCACTCTGGGCTTTCTTTGTTGCTGTTCCTCCAGTTCTTGTAGGTTTAGGTTGTTTATTTGAAATGATTCTGTTTTTTTAGGTAGGCTTATGTTGCTATGAACTTCCCTCTCAGGACTGCCTTTGCTGTGTCCCATAAATTTTAGAACATTCTGTGTTCATTTTCATTTGTTTCCAGAAATGTTTTGATTTCTTCCTTGTTAACCCTTTCATTGTTTAGTAGCATGCTATTCATTCTCAATGAGTTTGAATATTTTTCTATTTTTTTCCTTGAGATTGGTTTCTGCTTACAAGTCCTTGTGGTCCAAGATAATGTTTGATATGATTTCAATTGCCTTGAATTTGGTGAGGCTTGTTTTGTGCCCTATCATGTGGTGTATCTTTGAAAATGTTCCGTGTGTGTTTGAAAAGAATATGTACGTTGCTTACTTAGGATGAAAGGTTCTGTATATATCAGTTAAGTTCATTTGATCTAGAACATTGTTCAATGCTGCAATATCTTTGTTAATATTTTGTTTGGAAGATCTGTCCATTTTTGACAGTAGGGTGTTAAAATCCCCTACTATAATTGTGTTACTGTCAATATCTTTCTTGAAGTCCTCCAAGATTTTCCTTATATATTTGGGTGATATTCCTCTGTTGGGTGCATATATGTTTATAATACTTATGTCTTCTTGATGGATTCTTCCCTTCAGGATTATGAAGTGTCCTTCTGTGTCTCTTTTCATGGCCTTTGTTTTGAAGTCTATTTTGTCTGATATATGTATTGCTACCCTGGCTTTCTTCCCCCCATCCATTTGCTTGGAATATTTTTTTCCAACATTTCACTTTCAGTCTGTGTAGGTCTTTTGTTCTGAGGTGGGTCTCTTATAGGCAACAAATGTGCAGCTCATGTTTCTTTATCTATTCAGTTACCCTATGTCTTTTGATAGGAGCATTTAATCTATTTACATTTAAGGTTATTATTATAGGCAGTTATTTATTGATATTTTTGTCCCTTTGTACTTGTGTACCTTTCTCACTCTTTTTCTTCCCTTTCTTAAAGCAGCCCCTTTAGCATATCTTGCAGTGTTAGTTTGGTGGAGGTGTATCCTTTCAACCTTCTTTTGTCTGGGAAACTCCTTTTTACACTTTCTATTTTAATTGAGAGACTTGCTGGATAGAGTAGTCTTGGTCACAGGCCTTTGTTTTTCATTACTTGGAATATTTCTTGCCATTCCCTTCTGGCTTGTAGTGTTTCCATTGAGAAGTCAGCTGCTAGCCTTACCAGGGCTCCCTTGCATGTTACTTCCTGTTTCTCCCTTGCTGCCTTTAAGATGCTCTCTGTGTCCTGGAATTTTGCCATTTTAATGATGATGTGTCTTGCAGTGGGCCTCTTTGGGTTCCTCTTGATTGGGACTCTCTGTGTTTCCTGGATTTGTGTGACTTTTTGTCTCATCAGATTAGGGAAGTTTTCCATCATTATTTTTTCAACCAAGTTTTCTATCCCTTGCTCTTCTCCTTCTGACATCCCTATTATACAGATATTATTCTGTTTTATGTTGTCCTGCATTTCCCTTAACCCCTCTTAATTGTTTTTGAGTCTTTTTTTCCTTTTCTTGCTATTTTTGGGAATTTTTCTTCTATCTTGTCCTCCAGCTCACTGATCTGATACTCTGCTTCATTGAGCCTGCTTTTGATTCCTTCTATTGTGTTCTTTAATTCAGAATTGTATTTTTCATTTCCTTTTGGCCCTTGTTGATTGTTTTTATGTCCTTTTCTATGCCGATATAGTTTGTAGTAAGTTCCCTGTAGTTTCCCTGTAGTTTTTGGTAATTCGCATTGAGCTACTTGAGATTCCTTATAACCATTGTTATGAAACCAATATCTGATAGTTGACTTGCCTCTTTTTTGTTTAGCATTCTTTCTGAAGATTCCTCCTTTCCTTTTGATTGGGGATTGTTTCTTTTTTTTTTTTTAATAATTTTATGGTTTCGTTTTTTAATTTTCTTAAGGATTTTATTTATTTATTTTTGTAGAAATGAGGGAGAAAAAAGATAAACACCAATTCATGGCTGCCCTTCATGTGCCCCCAATGGGGGACCCAGAATGCAATCCATGCATGTGCCCTGTCTGGGAATCAAACCAGCAACCTCCTAGTTCGCAAGCTGGTGCTTGATCCACTGAGCTATACCAGCCAGGACTGGAGGTTGTTTCTTTGTCTTTCCATTATTTGTGAGACTCTTCTTGTTTGCTTCTGCTTTGAAATTGAAATTGGAAATCAATTTCAATTTAAGAAATTGATCTGCTTTGGCGTCCTGACTTTGTGGTGTGAACTTCTATGGTAGAGGGTCTGTGAGATTCAGTGGTGCAGTCTCCTTGATCACCTGAACTTGATGCTCTTGGGGTGTCCTTTATGCCTTTCATGCTGGTTCTCTGGATGTAATTGGGATTTGATTGTTTTGGGGTCTTTCTTTGGTTGGTCCTTCCCTCCAGTTGGTTTACTGAGGGTCACTCTGCCCACCATGTCTTATGTGCTGTTGTGCAGGTGCTGCCAGAACAAAACCACAAAGCCCAGGAAACAAATCCACACCCCAAAAAATAACTCTGCCCCACAATCCCACTATCAATAGCAAATGAACCAGTATTAATAAGGGTGAAAAGAGACTAAGACTATTATAAGAAAGGAGAGCAGACATGAGATGACCTACTGAAAGAAAAATGAATTTGAGAGGGTAGAGGGAGGAGCATTAATAAGAGTTGAGAGTTGGAGTAATTGAAAGAGAGAAGTTAAAATTTACATCATGAATTAAAAAGGGAATGAAGAATATGGAATGGAGTATGAGAAGAGAAGCATGTTGTATTAGGTTTAAACAGAAATTAAAATAATACAAAATAAAATGAAGTAAGAGAGAGAAAGGAAAAGGAAGGAAAAATAGTAAATAATTAATAAAAATATAGGAGCCAAGTTGGAAAGAAAGATCCACCACAGTACTATCAACAACAAATGAACTAAAATTGATATAGGTGCTATGGGAATAAGAAGGGAAAAAAGAAACAAAGAAAAGTTCAAGAGATGTTTCGAGGAATGGGAAGTGATTTTGAAATGATAGAGGGAGAGGGAATACTAAGAGTGATGAACAAAAACTAGGCTCAGAGAGGGAAAAATTAAAATTTGGGTTGCAAGAAAAAAAAGAAAAAAAGGAGAATAAAGAAAAATAAAAAGGCAGGATGAAAGAGAAACAGAAGGAAGTCAAAAAAGAAAAAAAACAGTCTAAGATGGCAAAATTAAAATTTGAGATGAAAAAAAAGTAGGAGAGGGGACCATTAAAATTTGATGTTTGAAATACAGAATTAGTGAAGCTCTAGAGATGAAATTGGAAAAAAATGCAACTACCCTACTCATAACCAACTAGGAAAGATTGTTAAAGGTAGAGAGAGAGCATGGGTATTTTAAGAACAGGGAAAAAGGACCCCTGACAAGAAAATTGGTTTTGTGTTTCTGGATGGGGGAGAAAGAGTAAGAGCATGGAATGGAAACAAGTTGTAGCAAAAGAGAAAACAAATTTTGAAATGAATATAATGTGAGGAAAGGGGAAGGTAAATGGGCTAAGAGAAAGAAGGGGCAAAATATGTGAATTGAAATACACTATAGTATAAAATCTAGTGACTTAATATGTACAAACTTGCTGGACAAGAAATGAATGTCAAAAAGTTATACAGGAAAGAAAGCATTGCAAATCATGGAGAAGACCACAGTGGTTTTTGTCTCAGTATCTTCTTGTACTTACCACTGTTATTTTCTTTCTGGATCTGCCTCTGGTGATATCAGATGTTGACCCTGTCTGACCTTAGGCAGCCTGTTCAACACTTCCAGTGATCTGTCCCTCCGTCTCCGTCCATTGTTAATCTGGTCTCTCTGCACTCAGCAGTCAGGTTTAAGTACCACAGGGCAGGGTAGAATCATTCCTGGGGTGGGGGCTATTGTTTCCCCTGAGGCTGCTGCTACTCGGAGGGGAGCGATCTGCCTGAGCAGGATAGTTGCTGCAGTATGAGGGTTGGCTGGGCACTGGGATCCCAGCGGCCGCTCTCTCTCTGTTCTTTCCTCAAGGCCTCTGTCCCCAGTCTCTCCTCAAATCTCTCTAGTTGACTCTGACCCTCCTTAGCCAGGGATCTACTGATTGTGGCTATCTACCTTTGTTAATCAAGTCACTCTGCACTCAGCAGTCAGGCTTAAGCACCACAGAGCCAGGGCAGAGACCCTCCTGGGATTGGGGCTATTGTTTCCCCTCAGGCCGCTGCTGCTAGGAGGGGAGTGGTCTGCCTGAGCACCGTGGCTGCTGACATCTGGGGGATGATTCATCACTAAGATCCCAGCGTCTCCTCTCTCAGCTCTCCCCAGAGCTTCAGTCCTTAGTCTCTCCTCAGGCATCACCAGCCCATTTTGCCCCTGTCTTTGCCAGAACCCAGGGTAAGTGGCTGTAAATGAAAATTTGTGTGCTGGCCCTTTAAATGGCTCTTGTGTCTCCAGCTGTCCATCTCTGGCAGAGAGCAACCCTGATGCTTTTTGCTGTTAGTTGTTATCTGTGTACATTTTGGTCTCTGGTGCTCTAGGCTGGGAATCCCAGCTTAGGGTTTAGACCGTATTCTTCTCAGGGGGATCCAATCAGCCACTTAATTATCCTTCCAGCACTGCCACCTGTGTGCACCCACCCAGCCCTCTCGAGTTTCTACTACACTCCTTACCAGACAGGTTGTGCTGAAACTGATTCTTCTGTCTATTCGAAGTTATATGGCTTATCTCTCACTGTTGCTCAGTTGTTTGTTCTGGGTGGTTTCTCCATAATTGAGCTGTAATTCCAGATTGGCCCTGGGAGCAGATTAGTGTGACTTCCGTTCACTCCTCTGCCATCTTCCCCCTCTGATTCAAACAAACATTTGAAAAAGAAAAACAAAAGCACTCAAATAAAAAGGAGCAGAAAATAAAGCATATTTGAGAGAGTTTGACTAAGAAAAGTAAAGGGGGGCTGAGCACTGGGCACTAGAATTAAGACCATGGAGTCGGTGGTCACAGCATGACTGAGAACCCCAAATGAGACAGACCTAAAAAAAAAAGTCCCATTAGATTTGGTAAGTAGACACAATGAATTACCTAAATGGGAACAGTGTCAGAAAATCAATAGAATTAAACCCAATATATACCCAAGGGAAGTGAAATCACTATCTCAGAGTAATACCTGCACCTCCATATTTATTTCAGCATTATTTACAATACCCAGGATATGGAGCAACCTAAGTGTCCATTGATGAGAGAATAAAAAAAAATGTGTATTAAGAGAAGGAAATCCTGCCTTTTGCAACAACATGGATGAACCTTAAAGGCATTATGCTAAGTGAAATAAGTCAGACAAAAAAAAGACAAATATTGTGTGATTGCACTCTACAAATACTATGTGGGCTCTACAAAGTTTGAATTCATAGATACAGAGAACAGCATGGTTGTTGCAAGAAGCATACGTGGTATATGGGAGGAATGGCTGAAGGTGGTCAAAAGGTATAAATATCCAATCATAAAATAAGTAAGTCCTGGGATGTAATTTACAGCATGGTGACAATACTGTATGGTATATTTGAAAGTTGCTAAGAGAGTAGATTTTAAGAGTTCTCATAACAGGGGGAAAAATGTAAGTATGTGAGGTGAAAGATGTTAACTAAACTTATTGTGGTAATCATTTCACAATATATTCGTATATCAAATAATTATGTTTTACATCTTAAACTAATACAATGTTATATGTCAGTTATATCTCAATAAAGCTGGGGAGGAAAGGTAGAGCCCCAAAGTGGATGATACTCCCTGTATAAGTATTACATTGGAAGAGAAGAAATCCAGACTATCTGGTGTGAGTTTCAGCAGGTGAGAAAAGGAGAGGGAGCCTCTGGCAGCTGGAGAAAGAAGCCAAGACTGAGAATGCTAAGAGAGAGTTGAAGCAAACTGAAAGTATCACAAGCCATGAAGCAGGAGTGGAATGTTGTTTATTTCATGTGGTGCCCAAAACTCAAACAATTAAAAATACTTTAGAATTTTTATCTTTCTTAATCACTCTGAGTATCAAAAATAGGCCTTGCAAAAATATATGAGGTAGACAAAAGCAGCCAGGACCCAGCACAGAATCTTGTGCACAGCTTGTTGGTGACCTTGAATTGAAAGTTCAAGAAACTAATGATTTTTGCTCACCTCAGAGAATAAATGTTCTGTTGTCACCATTTAGACAAAAACCTCATACCATGAGAGAACCTTCAGTTAAGCCTTGTGGACTTCAAAATCACTCAGAGGATTCGTTTTAACTTCAAGCTCCTTTCCTCTTGGGGTATCTGATATTCTCTTTAGACACCACCGGTAGAGAGCCTTGTGCTTACAGATCAGTGAGATCCCAGAGCACCCTCTGCCCTACAAAGCTGAAATAGAAAGCAATTTGCAACTGAATGGACCTGCTTTGATGATTTGGGATCCCCTTAACATTGCCTTTGATGGGCTCCTTTCTGTCAGCAGCTACAATATGACTTTCTCTAATTAACTCTGATGTTTCCTTTGAGCTTTTTTTCCTAAGAAGAAAAATCATGTTTAATTCAGAAGGGCTATTATTACCTTGATGAATGGAAAACAGCCTTTAGCCACAGGCCTGAGGAGAAGGAATAAAATCAAAATGATTGCATCCCCCTGGCATAGCCCTAATTCAAGTCCTTCTTACAGGTAGTTCCCTGACCAGGGTAGAAGGATTGTGGTAGCAGGCAGGAGGTAGAAGTGGAAAGCTTAATGAAGGCAGCAGCTTCTAGACCAATGTTCGGCCTGAACTATAGGGTATAGCTAATAAAACAACTGGTTTTCCTCTATAGTAGACTGCCTTTGGAGCAAAGCAGTGTCCCAGAGCTGGGCTCAAATTCAGACTGTAGCCACAATCTGCACACAAAGCTTTTAACTTCACTGTTTTTCCCCACAATGAATTGTTTTAAGGATACTTCGATAAATGACTTAGTTTGTGTAAGGCACTTGGCACCTCATAGGAGCACAATTAGTATTATCTCACTGTTATCAGATTGAGCACCTCTTCCCAAACAATAACTGCTGAACCTTCTTTAGCACACACATGACATGCCAACTCATTCAAGTGTTACAACCAACTGCTACCAAATTCTTACCTTACTAACTTCACCCAATTTTTACCATGCATGGAGGGGTCAGGAGCATGGATAATATCAAAATCAGATCACAAAGAATCATTTGCATTTGGCCAAACTTCTGTGGCATAGCCACAGATGACTAAGGGAGTGCTAAACCAGCACACCAGTGAATTAGAAATTTCTCCACCTTCTTATGTAACAGTCCAAGGTCTGTGTGTCAAAATCAAATTTTGTTCTTTCAATCACCACACCAGAAGTATCACAGAAGTTTCGACAGCACCATAGGTACAAGTAGATTTTCCAGACCAGATTCCTGCCAGCATTTTCTTGAGCCTGAGTCAGACCTGAATTCGAGCCTATGTGGACGGTTTGGCAGGCATATCCAGGATGCAGAGCATGTTCAATCCTTGGGCAGATGGTACTTTTGCACTTGTGAAGGAAAATGTCATCAGAACTATCCCTTCCTCCATTATACAGTTCAGTGTGAAACAAAAACCACTACTTCTTATAACGGCTCATCTATTGCCCAATAACCGCACCTCTCTGTTCTTAAAATTAGAAATTCCTTGTTCATCCTTCTTCCCCAGGAGTCTTGGCTACACAGCAGATCCCTACACCCACCTGGTCCTAGGACCCCTGGTTTAGGGAAAGTGTGTGTTCAAACATCAGCATGTTGCTGCCAGCCCCACTCTAACCACAGCACTGCTGGCTCCAAGATCCTAGGTTCAGATGTGATTGATCTTAGCTCAGAGGAAAATTCAATCATTCTCCCTCTATTTCTATATTCTTTATTTTATCTTGCTGCTTGGGATCAAATCAATGATCAAGGAATCCCTTCAAATTTTTAGTCTGTAATGAGCTGTGATCAACTTCAAGTTATGTCCTATGAAGACCTGACAAGCAAGTTCCGTCACATTTTTTACTTGAACAATTGCTTGTTGGTGGTGTTTAACAATATAAAAATGTTTGCTTAATTTTTTTAGTTTGATTAATATTCAACCTCTTTAGAATATTCTGTGAAAGACACTAAACTAGGTACCATTTTTTCCATACATTTTTTACCTTGAAATACTTTGAGATAATTAATATACTTGTGACATAAATAAGAAAATCAATTCTAGTCATCTTTCTGCCATATCAATCTCTGGCTTATTGTACAGTCATATAAGCATGAACCTCAACTTCTCATAAAAGCATTGTACAAAGCAGCATATCACTCTTGCACTAACAGTTTTACGGAGGGCACTGAGCCCATTTCCCTCAAATTATACATCCTCCATGGTTGTGTGATGATTCTTGTTGGCAGCCAGTTGGTTTTGGTCCAATTCAGATGTGCCTCCAGTATTTTTATTCTATGACTTTTCCATTTTTAGTTATTCTGTTTGCTTCATCTTCAAGTTGCTGGGGTAAGTCTTTAAGAACACTTTCATGAAATTATATATATGTAGAAGGTTTTTACATCTTTCATATCTAAAGTGTCTTTCTGCTACTTTCCTTCTTGACAGAGAACTTGATTTAGTTTAAAATTCCTAGATAAAAACTCTTTTTAATTCAGTCTTCATAGAAATTGTTCCATTGTTTTCTGGCTTTTATTAATGTGGAAGAGAATCATGGTAGCTTGGGCCTTGTTTCTTTGTGGAACCTATTATTGTTTTTTGGCTATTGTTTTTTTCTATAGAGTATTTATGGGTGTTTTTACAAAGACTTCTTTTAAGAACTTAATTTTTAATGTAATTTGTTTTGTTTTGTTTTCTTCTTTATGTGTTTATCACTTCTATTAATTTTGCTTTTGGGGAATTAATTACATGACTGATTACTCTATATTTTCTGACCTCCCTACATAAGTTTGTTGCATGCAAACAGACAAAATGTGCAAATAGCCTTTGACCTGTTTTCTGCTCACCTAAGGGATGAAAAATCTGTCTTTCTGGAGTACAATTTAGGGATAGGTTGATGGATATAACTTAGTTCAATTCTTTAGTTCTCATTTGCCAAAAGCCATTCATCTATTATAGTCTTGTTTGATTACATAAATTTCTTCTGTCTTTCAGATAATCTAAATAACAAAAGACAGGAATCTTCACCTTCCAGGATGCAATGTGTTACTGTAGACATCTTCATCACCACCTTCTATATAATCATTTTCTAAAATTTGTTTTCACTGAGTCACTAAGGAACAGAGGTCACATCTATCATAGATGAGTTTTGTTTAGACCTCCCCATGCTTTAAAAATAAATTGATAATATTGTTGATATATGAATACTAACCAAGTGGCCTTCAGACTCAGTTTAGTCCTTACCAAAATCCCAAAGATTTTTATTCAAAAATAGAAAAATCTATCCTAAAGTTCATATGGCATCACCAGGGACCCCAAATAGCTAATCTTGAAAAATAATGAAGTTTAAATTCTCACACTTCTTGATTTTAAAACTTACTACAAAGTACAATAATCAGCTCATATGATATTGCCATAAAGACAGACATATGATCTAATAAAATAGAACAGAGAGCCTAGGAATGAACCCTTGCATATAATAATCAAATGATTTTCAACAAGGGTGTCAAAACCCCTTAATGAAAAACAGTCTTTTCAACAAATAGTGTGGGAAAACTGGATATCTAAATGCAAAAGAACAAATTTGGATGCTTATCATATACTGTATAATAAAAAGTAATTCAAAATCAAAGACCTAAGACTACGAGCCAAAACTATAAAAATATTAGAAGAAAATATAGAAGGAAAGCTTCATGACATTGGGTTTTAGCAATGATTACTTAGATATGACACCAACAACATAAGCAAGAAAAGAAAAATCAGATTAACTGTATTTTATAAAAATTAAAAACTTTTGCACATCAAAGGATACTATCAACAGATTGGAACGGTAACCCATGGAATAGGAGAAATATTTGCAAATTCCATATCTGATAAGTAATTATTATTCTGGATTAATATCCAGAATATTTAAAGAATTCCTACAACTCAACTAAAATTCAACTCAATTTAAAATGGGAAAGAACTTGATTAGCCATTTCTCCAAAGATATACAAATGGTGAATGAAAATATATTCAACATCACTAATCATTATAAAAATGTAAATCAAACCACAATTATACAATATTTCACTCACATTATAATGGCTATCATTTTAAAAAAAAGAAAATAACATGTTAATGAGGATACAGATTAATTGGAATCGTTGTACACTGTTAGTGGAAATGTAAAATGTTGTAGCTGCTATGGACAAAAATATTGCAGTTCCTAAAAAAAATAAACATAGAATATGATCCAGCAATTCTACTTCTGGGTATATACTGAAAAGAATTACATCAGGGACTTGAACAAATACTCGTGTACCAGTGTTCATACTGGCATCATTCACAATAGCCAAAACGTGAAAGCAACACAAATGTCCATCAATGGGTGAACAGATATAACCTATGTAGTATATACGTAAAATGTATATTATTCAGCCTTAAAAAGGAAGGAAATACTGATATATGCTACAATGTTAATGAACTTTGAAAACATTATAATAAGTAAATAAGCCAGTTGCACAAAGACAGATACTGTATAATTCCTCTTATATGACAAATCTAGAGTAGTAAAATTCATGGAAACACAAAGTAGAATGGTGATTGCCAGAGACTAGGGGGAGGGGAAATGGGAAATTTTTATTTAATGGATATTGAGTTTCAATTTTGCAAGATGAAAAAGTTCTGAAGATTGGTTGTACAACAATGTAAATTTACTTAACACTACTGAACTATACATTTAAAATAGTTAAGATGGTAAATTTTGTGTTATGTGTATTTTACCAGAATAAAAAATTTTAAAAAAAGTTTAAGAATAAAAGTCTAACACATGTTACAGTAAGGATGATTAAACACATTGTACTAAGTGAAGTAAGTCAGACACAAAATGACAAATATTGTATGATTTTATTTATATGGGATTCCTAGAGCAGTAAAATTTAGAGACAGAAAGTAGAATAGTGGTTGCCTGGACCTAGAGGGAAGGAGAAAATGAGGAATTATTGTTTTCTGGGTAGAGTTTCAGTTGGAGAATGAACAAGTTCTAGAGATTGATGATAGTGACTGTTGAACAACTTAATATCACTGGACTGTGAACACTTGAAAATAGTTAAAATGGTAAACTTTATATTATGTGTATTTTACCACAATAAAAACAAGAAAAATAAATATATTGCTAACATTTAATAATTAAGAGATTTAACTTAAACTAAAAGATTATCTCATATCAATGTGCTCTTAATCAAAACTGGTGATCATTGGCGGTGACTAGTAGTTGCCAGACTTGGACAATGACTATTAATTCTCGAACATCTTTAGCTCACTTACTTTTTCTACCTTCCTGGCACCCTTACTTCACTCAACTTATTGCCTGCTTGCACCCTGGAGCCATGTAGGCTTAAGGTCTCTGATGTCTAAAACGTGTAACGAGGAGGCAATAAGTTTTGATTCCAGATCATATGGAGTCATCCTCCTTGCAGAAAATTCATAGTGACTGCTAAGATGTTTTCAAGTTTTGTCAACCCCAAGATAAGAGTGAGGAGGCAGACAGTGGAGACAATATAAAGAATATTATCTTTTTACCAACGAGTTACATTCTGAGGCCAAACTTGGATAGGAGGTTTTTAAAATAGTTTTTGCTTTGGGATTAGTAGAAATCCTCATCAGATGCTGCCTCGCTGTTAGAAGTTGTCTGTGTGTATATGTATCTGTGAGTTTATGTGCCTGCAATTGATATTTTGAAAGTATTTCTTCTTGCAAGTTTCAGTCTATTATTACTTTCAACTGAGGATATCTAGATCCTATTTTTGTCACCCCAATATTTTCTATCCCTCATAGTATATCATAGGTAATATTTCTAAATAGTCCTGTTAAAGCTTTATTCAATTTTGTGATAAAGTCTGGAATAGGAAAGGACTAAGAGGAAAATACTTGGGTCAGTTTCTCAGGGCTTCCTTCAGCATTGAAATATACTATTTAATGAATGGCCTTTGGATAGCACTAGGTTACCAGTTATAATGCAACTAACCATAGTCTGAGCCCAGTTTTATTTCTCCAAATTGCCCATAAACACCATGTCAAATGTCCCATTTGTCTACTATATTTTTCTGATTTATCAGTGTAGCATTCCTATCAAAGACAGAAAGTTTTCTATTTTTTTTAAGATTGTATTTATTTTTAGAGAGAGGGGAAGGGAGGGAGAAAGAGAGGGAGAGAAACAGCAATGTATGGTTGCCTCTCACATGGCCCTCACTGGAGACCTGGCCCGCAACCCAGGCATGTACCCTGACCGGGAATCGAACTGGCAACCATTTGGTTCCCAGCCCGCGCTCAGTCCACTGAGCTACACCAGCCAGGGCAAAGACAGAATTTTTTTTAAAGAGCAATAAGTTACAACATTCATTCTGTACCCATGTTATGGTGAGTGAATCTGGGAATGGGAAGAAACTGTATGGCTGTAGCTTCAGCAATTTAGAAAGAAGTATATAGAGTTTAGACTCGAGAGTTAGGAAAAAGCCAGACAGAAAGTAAAGCCAGGGAATGCACATGCTATTATTTTACTCTGTCTTAGAGGTTAGAATTATGTCTAGGTAGTAATAAAAATATTTTAAAAGTCTATTTAACATTTTTTCAAGTTAAAATAATCAGCAATTTTGGATCTATAAGTAACTATGAATAATACTTTTTAGCCAAAGCATTAGAGCTGCCTTTGGATAGGTGCAGGATTTATTAGATAATAGCATTAAATATCTAGCTTTATTAGATACCACCATCTGTTCAAGAAAGTCAGGCTGAGTCTCCCCATTCCAGTCTCTTTGTCATTCACTCTCTGCTGCAGCCAGCCAGCACCAATGGCTGTAAGACCTCTGGCAACTGTGCAAGCAGCCAGCAGGTGAACAAAACCTTTGCTCCCCATCTGGGCAGAGTAGCACAGAGAAAGCAAATAGATCCATGAGAGTGTTTCAGCTCGGGGAGTGGCTTATATCTTATTCCTCAGATGTCAGAGACCCACAACATAGATGTTGTCCCCAGACCAAGGAGGCTGAAAGCTATAAGTACCTACTCCAAATAGGACCTTGTGTTAAATGGCAAATTGGAGACATAAATGGAAAGCAGAGTCCAGACTTACATGGGGGTGTCAATGGCAGAGAGCCTCCTGTACTACAGTCAGGTTAGCTGGTGGCTGCAGTGGGCCAAATGGGTACATCTAGGGAGGGGCAGTAGAGGACTCAGTGTGTCCCACAAGGGGAAGTAGTAAAAATGAACACATGACTCACATACATGTGTGTGCATATGTGTGTTCAGACCAGAGTGTAGAAGTAGGTATGAGACTACACCATTGGCTTTTTGGAGAGATTACATCACCCCAGTTCTGCCAGAAACAGACAGCATGCCCAAATCAGAAAAATCCACGGACACTTAATAGAAGGACTATTGACAAAGGTGTGTACAGGATCTAAGGAAATAACTAAAGAAAACACAGTATATTGAGTGAGAGGAGTCACTGCCTTTAAGCCTGAAGCAGCAATGGGAAAAAGCAGTTATAGCAGTACAGAGACAGAAAGCACAGCATGCAGAGGTCCTACTGTCAGACCTAAGATCTGTGGATGAGGGAAAAGACCCAGCTGGCAGCCCTTCAGGGAAGGAGCTGAGGACTGTGTTTTCCTCTTTCACTCCTGACAGTGTTTGATGTCAGCCCCAAGCAGAGGACAAGGGGCCCAGAAGTGTGGCCCACACAGCTTCCCTAGTCAAGAGCAAGATGGACAAGGGCAAAGAGAGGATTGAGGGGAGGAACCATAAGATAGCACAGACAGGGAGAACTTTTCCTTTCTGGTGAATACAAGCAGAAGCAAAGGACGTGGGCTAGTGTTGACAGAGTACTCCTAGATTCTAAAAATTCTGAAATTAGTTTTACATAATTTATAGCAATTTCATTCCTATTTTGTGCCAGATACTCTTTTAGATACTTTGCACTTTTTATTTCTTTTAATCTTCACAAATGCCATACAAATACTACTATTGGCATATTACAAATGAGGAAACTGGAACTCAGAAATGCCAAGAAAGTGAACAGGGAAAACTGGATTTAAATCTGAATCTGTTGAATTACAAGTTTTGTCTACTGAAGTATGTGGTATATCACCACTGGAAAAGAATGTAAATAAGCAATGTCAAATGTGAGCCTCAGCAGTAGCATCTGTGTGGCCTCTTTTAATCAAATGGAGATGCTAAACTCTATCCAGATGCAAGGAGGCAACCAGACTCCAATCAACTTCTTCTCATCAGCAATTCTAGTTGAAAAAGGTGGCCAGCGGAAGTTTAAAGGTGTAAATCCTTGGGTACCTGAGATGCTGGGGGTAGAGTTCTTAGATGCACTAATTACAGAACAACCTTCATAAACTACTCTCTAGGCATAAAAGAGATTTTATGCCACTTTTAGTTCATCATTAGGTAATTGAACATGTTACTATATGTCATAATTTTCCCATCACATCTTGGTCTACTATTTGCTAAATTCTCCCTAAACAATGAACATGGAGATAACTGAAAATTGGACTGTGCTCATGGCTTTCATTTATTCTACGTATATTTATTGAACACCTACAATGTGTGAGACACTGTTATAGATCCTGGACATATAGGCATTTAAAGACAGAGTTGCCACCCACACAGATGTTAAAGCTTAGCTATTAAACTATCAAAACATTTCAAATGCTAGCATTAGTATGAAGGCAATAAATAGAAATGAAGACAGTACCTGGAAGGCAAAGTGGTTACTTTACCCAGATGTAATGAAAGAACTCTGTTGAAAAGTAATGTTAAGCTAAAATGTGAAAGACAATCTAAGTCAGACATTCAGTATGGCTAGAAAGCAGCAAGCCAGAAAAACAACATGCACCAGTCCAGTTCTCCCAACACCATTTATTGAAGAGGCTATCTTTACTCCACTGTATGCTCATGCTCCCTTTGTCAAATATTAATTGACCATAGAGACATGGATTTATTTCTGAGCTCTCTATTCTGTTCCATTGATCTATTTGTCTGTTCTTACACAAGTACCAGACTGTTTTGATTACAGTGGCCTTGTAGTATAGTTTGATATCTGGTATGTGATCCCTTCTACTTTGTTCTTTTTCTCAAAATTGTTGACACTATTTGGGGTCTTTTTTGTCCCATATGAGGTTTTTGGAATATCTGTCCTAGATTTGCAAAATATGCCATTGGTATTTTAATAGGAATTGTGTTGAATCTATAGACTGCTTTGGGTAGTATGGACATTTTAATTATGTTAATTCTTCCAACCCATGAACACAGTATATGTTTCCATTTATTTGTGTCTTCCTTGTTTTTTTTCTTCAGTGTTCTATAATTTTTTAGTACAAGTATTTTATCTCTTTGGTTAAATTTATTCCTAGGTACATTATTTTTCTTATTGCTATAGTGAATGGGATCTTTTCAAGTTTCATTCAAGTTTCATTCTGTGAAAAAGGCAAAAAACAATGAAACTAGGCCACCAACTTAAACCATACAACAGAATAAACTCAAAATGGATAAGTTGTGACACCATAAAAGTCCTAGTGGAAAAAAATGGCAGGAAAACTTCAGATATCCCATGTAGCAACATTTTTTGCTGGTATGTCTCCTCAGTTAAGGGAAATAAAGGAAAAAATAAACAAAGGGGACAACATCAAACTGAAAAGCTTCTGCATGGCTAAAGAAATGATCATCAAAATGGAAAAGGAACCATCTGTATGGGGAACATATCTGCATGGGATATCTGACAATAGTATATCAGACAAGGGTTTGATCTCCAAAATATATAAAGAACTCATATGACTTAACACCAGTAAGACAAACAATCCAATTGAAAAATAGGCAAAGGATCTAAATAGACACCTCTCCGAGGACATACAGATGTTGCCTTAGACATATGAAAAGATGCTAAACATCACTAGCCACCAGAGAGATGCAAATTAAAACCACATTGAGATATCACCTCACATCTGTCTGAATGACCATCATTAATAAATCAACAAACAACAAGTGCTGGCAAGGATGTAGAGAAAGCTAAATCCTAGTGCACTTTTGGTGGGAATGCAGATTGGTGCAGCCACTATGAAAAACAGTATGGGATTTCCTTGAAAAGCTAAAAATGGAACTCCTTTTTGACCCAGCAATTCCACTGCTGGGAGTATACCATAAGTGGCACTATTTACAATAGCCAAGTGCTGGAAAAAGCCTAAGTGCCCGTCAGTAAATGAGTGGATAAAAAAACTGGCACATTTACACAATGGAATATTATGCAGCAGAAAGATAGAAGGAACCCCTACCTTTTGCAACAGCAAGGATGGAACAGGAGAATGTTATGCTAAGTGAAATAAGCCAGTTGGTGAAAGATAAATATCATATGATCTCACTTATAAGAGAAATCTAATAAACAAAATTAACTGAGAAACAAATTAGAACCACAGGCATAGAAACATGGAAAAGACTGAAAATGACCAGGGGGGAGTGAGGGAGGAATGATGGAAAAAAGGAGTAGGGACTAGACAAAGAACATGTATGAATTACCCATGGACATGGATAACAGTGAGGGAATTGACTGTAGGAGTGGGGTTGGGATAGGTGGAGGGCAAAGGGGAAAAATTGGGACAACCATAATAGAATAACAATAAAAAATGATTTAAAAAAAAAAAAAAAAAGAGCCCTGGCTGGTGTGACTCAATAGACTGAGCCCTGGCCTGTGAACAAAAGGGTCGCCAGTTCGATTCCCAGTCAGGGCACATGCCTGGGTTGCAGGCCAGGTCCAAAATTAGGGCACATGCTTGAGGTGCATGAGTGGCAACCACACATTGATGTTTCTCTCCCTCTCTTTCTCCCTCCCTTCCCCTCTGTCTAAAAATAAATAAATAAATAATCTTTTTTAAATAATCTTTTTTTTTTTTTTTAAGAAAGAGAACAATGTAAGATGAGGATGGAGAAGTGAGGTCCTAATCATACAGGCTCTTGAAGGGATTTTTGTGTCTATTAATGAAAATCCATGAAGGATTTTAGCTGGGAGAGTGACGTGGTATTTATATTTTTAAAGGATCACTTAGGCTACAATGTGAGGAGTTAAGAGGGATGAAAAAAGCTACGAAAGGATAGCGATTGAAAAGCAACTGCTGTGGTCCATCTGAAAAGCAATTTTTGTCACAGTTGTGGTCATGAGTGTTGAGTGAAGGTGAGGGATCTGAGTGTATTTTAGAGGCTAAACCTCACGAATTTTGATGGGTTGGGTATGGGGAGGGGGAATGATATAAAGGAAGAAAGCAAAAATAATGTCTGAGTTTCTTGCTTGAACAGCTGTGTGAATGGGGGTGATATTAACTGGGAAGAGGAAGTCTGATGGGAAACAAGCATGCAACTGCCAGAATTTATATCACATGTAAATAATAGGTTTCTTCTACTTTTATTTTTTCATCTTTTCTTATTTCATTGCACTGGCTAGGACCTCCAGAACAAGATTAAAGCTATTTATATTGCTTCTGATATTAAAGAGAATGGTTTTAGACTTTCACTACTGAATACATTATATGAAGTATATTGTTCATAGATACACTTTATCAGATTCAGGAAGTTTGTTTCCATTACTAATACTTTCTAGTTTTCTAGAAATTTTTTTTACTGAATACACATGACCACTGTGGATCTCTGTATGTATTTATTTGCTTTTCTCTTTATTTCTTTAATGTGGTGAAATGCAATAGTCTAATGTTAAATCACCCATTTTTTCATGGATAGTTCATACCAGACATAATACATTATTTTTATATAGTATGGATTTATTTAACACATATTTTAAGATTTTTCCATCTATTTTCATAAGATTGACCTATAATTTTCTTTCTTATACTGTCATCATGTGGTTTTATTCTTATAAAAAAGATTCTATTACCTAGTAGGATATACATACTATTAGAATTGTCCATTACTTGAGTGCTTGTTAGAATTCATATGTAAAACTGCTTTGGTCTTTTTTGCTGTTGTTCTTATTGGTTTTGTTTTCTGAGAAATTTTTTTAGAAATTTAATTTTGTTGGTTTTTATTTCTTCTTGGTTCAATTTTGATAAATTATGTTCTGATAATTTTATGTTGATTTTCAAATTTATAGGCAAGTCCCATTTATGTATTTCACTTTTGCCTCTGTCATACATGTATGCATGCCTTATTTTTAATATTGCTTATTTTCCTTTAAGCCTTTATTCAATCTTTCTGAATATTTTTCATGTGATCTTTTAAAAGACCCAACTTTGCATTTGCATTATATTTCTTTTTCTCTGTTCTTTTTGTTCTTAGTCTGCTATTCACCTTTAAATTTTTAAGCTGTATTTTAAGTTTACAGATTTTCTTTTCTCCTAATATCAGTTTGAATGACCACTTCTCATCTCACAAAATTCAATATTTAGCAGTTTTATTATTTTTCTATCCTAAGCATTTTCTAATATTTATTATGATTTTATCTTTGACCTATATTTAAAAGTCTGTTTTTAATTTCTGAATATGTGGTGGTTTTTAATAAAAAAAAAAAAAGGTGGTTTTTTGGAGGTGGGGTCACAAGAGTGCTGTGGAGTAAGAGGTTCATTCTCACACCTCCCCCAGAACCAAACTGGAAATAAAACAGAAAAGGAAAACAGCCACTCAGAATTACCAACCAAAGACTATCTGAAAAAGAGACTTTTAACCAAGGATGGGCAGAAATCACCTCAAGACTGGTAGGAAGGGTGCAGTTGCAAAAGGGGTCAGCCCACTCCGACGGGTGGCAGGCTGAGGGTTACACAGGGATAGTGCAGCTATGGGATCTTTCCCCTGAGAGGAGTGAAGCCTGAACACCAAACTCAGCTTCCAAGCGTGGAGCCCAGAGCCAGGATCAGCCACCCACATAGCATCCACTGATGAAAGGCAGTGAGGTTTCTGTCTGCTGGGGAGAGAGGGAGCCTGCTAGAGATAAAGCTATGGTTTTTCTGGTTTGTTTTTGTTTTTTTTAAAGGACCAAAGCACAGGTTTTTCATTCACAGCCACTCACCCAGGGCTCTGGCGAAGGGAGGGTGGTGCAGGATAGAGTTGCCTGAGGAGATTCTGGAGTGAGGTGAATTTGGGACAAATGTGGGGAGTGGCTGCTGGGATAGCTGTGCTGGGTCATCCCTGGATATCACAACAGCCATTTTTCTTAAGAATAAGCTCCTCCCAGGGGAATCAGACTAGAGAAAACAATCACCTCCCTGTGGTATACCACTGCTTGCCCCACTCTCTGGAATCCTGCTCTAGCAACCTTCCATCTATTTATTTTCTTTTCCCATCTTGCATCTTAACCCCTGAGTAGACAGCAAATAGGCAGATTCAGGGGGTGTCAGAAACTGGCTTTGGGGGATGGCCATTCTCTACACTGTTCCAGGAACCTAACTGGCACTTCCCCTCAGAGAAGAGGTGATAAAAACACCCTCCTGGTTTCTGGCAGACCCAAACTCTGGGCTCCAGAGGTCCTACTGTTACAGAGCAGAGCTGGGACAACCAATGATATCCCAACCCCGCACCAGGTTCATTATGCTCGCCACCAATGGAAAGATGTCTCTCAATGCCAGAGACTGGTGAAAAGGAAAGGAATTGTTTATTTACAAGTTATACAGGCTTGGAGTAATGACTTAAGGTCTCCTTTAAGATACTAGAGTTCTTTGGAATACCCGTTCTCTAGAACACCCACAAATGCACACAGTCCTTCCTTCTCCCCTCTGCCCAGTCCAGGGTACCGTATCTCAGGGAAAGGAGTAGAAGTCCGTGATTCAGGCAGCCCCTTGGTTCCAACACCATCCACTGTGTCGCCACCGTAATCTCCAGTTAATCCAAAACCATGTGGCACCTTCTCATGGCCCTCCAGCAAGAGTTCCTTTCACCCCTTTTCTTCCAGGCAAAATCTCTCCTGCTTCCTAGGCCACGTGGCAAAAGGAGCCACACAAAGCCATGTGGTCCTCTCTCTGTGTCTCTCAGGCCAAGGGGTCCCCACTTCTCCAAAGCCTCGTGGTCCGGAGAGTTATGGCTGCCGTGCCTGGGTTTAAATCCCCACGCCAATCTTCCTCTGCAGCCCCATTTCCGACACCTCCTTCAATCAGCTACACCTGCCAGCACTTCATATTCTTCCAGCTTTTCTGGGCTGCCATGTTAACTGTGGGCAGGTGTGGCCTCATGGCACAGAGCCAATCATCTCCAAGCTCTCACACAGGCACTGTGTCCAGGGGGAGTTGCCTCCCAGTTACATCTTGGGTGGCAGTCACTTCCATGCCCCTGGCTCAAAGCATGGCCACAGCCATTTAACATACCTATGAAACCAGTTAAAGGTTATAGATATGTTAAATGACCATGCCAGAGGTTAGCTGCAAAGCTGCTGCTATACCAAACAGCTCTGAATGGTCCTGCTCGGGGAGTCCCATCCCCTTCCAGTTCAGACTTGTGGGGGTGATGACATCCTATACATATTTTTCTAATATTTCCTGGACACCTTGAGTTCTGGACCCGATTACAAATCCCTATTTGGGCCCACTTCTTGGCTGCACCCTGTTACACTACCTGCTTGCCTACTGGGACTCCATCCCCCTGAAAGACTCAGATATATGCTTGGGGGTGTTGGAATGTATCCACAATCTTTGCTGAGTCTGAATGTCACCTTTCCCCAAAAGAGACCCTGAGGTCCAATCCTCCCAATTCTGCCAGAAGCACTTTCAGAAATGGTTTAGAGACTATGAAAGCAGGCTGGCAGGCAGAGGCAAGCTAAGGATCTCCTGTAGTGTCTTGGGATATTTGCTGATGAATGCCTGGGACCTGTGCTGATAAAAGCCAGCACTGCTGGGCAACTTGGTCCCTCTGATACACAGCCAAGCCAAGGCATCCACAAACTATGAACATTTTGTAACTTGAAACAAGCTGCCAAAGGCCAGTTGTAAACAATATCTGACATTAGCTTATACCAGCTTCAGACAGCATCAGAGCAATATCCAAAGGGAGATCCCAAAAGGCAGGCACTAAACTCTGCTGAGATGAATTCCACTTTGTTCTTTTTTATTATTTTTATTTTTTCTTCTTCATAGCATTTTTATTATTTTTTATTTTCTTCTATTTTACTATTTCCCTATTTTTATATCCTTTTAAAATATATTTTATTGATTATGCTATTACAGTTGTCCCATTTTCCCCCCTTTATTCCCCTCTGCCCTGCACACCCCCTCCCACCCACATCCCCCCCGCTTTAGTTCATGTCCATGGGTCATACATATAAGTTCTTTGGTTTCTACATTTCCTATACTATTCTTAACCTTCTCCTGTCTACTTTCTACCTATCATGTATGCTACTTATTCTCTGTACCTTCCCCCTCTCCTCCCAATCCCCTATTTATAACCCTCCATGTAATCTCCATTTCTGTGGTTCTCTTCCTGTTCTAGTTGTTTGCTTAGTTTGCTCTTGCTTCTGTTTTAGGTGTGGCTGTTGGCAACTGTGAGTTTGCTGTCATTTTACTGTTCATATTTTTTATCTCCTTTTTCTTAGATAAATCCCTTTAACATTTCATATAATAAGGGCTTGGTGATGATGAACTCCTTGAACTCGACCTTATCTGAGAAGCACTTTATCTGCCCTTCCATTCTAAATGAAAGTTTTGCTGGATACAGTAATCTTGGATGTAGGTCCTTGCCTTTCATGACTTGGAATACTTCTCTCCAACCCCTTCTTGCCTGCAAGGTCTCTTCTGAGAAATCAGCTGACAGTCTTATGGGGATTCCTTTGTAGGTAACTGTCTCCTTTTCTTTTGCTGCTCCTAAGATTCTCTCCTTATTTTTAATCTTGGGTAATGTAATTATGATGTGCCTTCGTATGTTCCTCCTTGGGTCCAACTTCTTTGGGACTCTCTGAGCTTCCTGGACTTCCTGGAAGTCTATTTCCTTTGCCAGACTGGGGAAGTTCTCCTCCATTATTTGTTCAAATAAGTTTTCAATTTGTTGCTCTTCATCTTCTCCTTCCAGTACCCCTATAATTCAGATGTTGGAATGTTTAAAGATGTCCTGGAGGTTCCTAAGCCTCTCCTCATTTTTTTGAATTCTTGTTTCTTCATTCTTTTCTGGTTATATGTTTCTTTCTTCCTTCTGGTCCACACCATTTATTTGAGTCTCAGTTTCCTTCCCATCACTATTGGTTCCCTGTATATATTCCTTTATTTCACTCAGTGTAACCTTCATTTTTTCATCTAATTTGCAACCAAATTCAACCATTTCTGTGAGCATCCTGATTACCAGTGTTTTGAACTGTGCATCTGATAGGTCAGCTATCTCTTCATAGCTTAGTTGTATTTTTTCGGGACCCTTGATCTCTTCTTTCATTTGGACCATTTTTTTTCTTGGTGCACGTGTTACATATAAGAGGCAGAGCCTTAGGTGTTCACTAGGGTGGGGTAACCCACATTGCTACGTTGTGACGTTGTCTATGGGGAAGTGGTCTGAGAGGGAACAGTGACGCTTGCTCCTCTCTTTGCTGGATATCAGTCACTTCCCCCTCTACCCACAAGCAAAGTGGGCCCTTCTGTGCTGATTCCTGGGTGAATGGGCTTGTGTACGTTCTAGGACCCTATGGGTCTCTCCAACAAACTCTCCTGTGAGGCTGGGAGTTTCTCCCACTGCTGCCTCTACCCCCACAGGTGTTTTAAATTGGTGGTTTGAGGCTTTATTTCCCAGCACTGGAACCCTGGGTTGTGCAGTCTGTTTCGCTCCCCAGCTGTTCCTTTATCCACAGACAAATGTGGGAATGTTCACTCCACCAGCCATGGCCTCACTGGGTTCTCCAGATGCTGCTTTGCTGGCCAGCTAATGTATTTCCTGCCCTACTCCACAATCCACCGCCTCGCTGAGTCTGCCAGCCACCACTTTGCTGTGAGCCCTCTCCACCCAGCTGCCCGGTTCTGCCCCACCTACTGGTCTGGATGAATGTGTCTTCTTTAACTCCTTGGTTATCAGACTTCCATACAGTTTGATTTTCTGTCAGTTCTGGTTGATTTTTGTTTTTAAATTGTTGTTGTCCTTCTTTTGGTTGTGAGAGGAGGCACAATGTGTCTACCTACACCTCCATCTTGGCTGGAAGTCTATTTTTTATATCTCTTATTTCAGTCTTTCCTTTTCTTACTCTATATTTTTCTTCTTTCCTTTTCTTAAGCTGTTATACTTTCTTTTTGGGTTTTTTTTTTGCAGTTTTCCTTTCTATTCATTATTCTTATTATATCTTTTCCTTCTCTCATCTTACAATCATTTTTCTTTCTTTTGGTCTACTCATATTCTTTTGTTATTTTACTATTCTATTTCTCTTTTCTCATTTCTTATTCTTTGCTTTTTTGTTGATTATGACATTGTTGTTGGGGGGGTTGCTTGTTTTTGTTTTCTTTTTTGGTGTTGTTTTGTTTTGTTTTGTTTTATCTGCCAATACCTGTATAGCAGTTTGCAAACATGGTTGTTGTTGAACCTCTCAGTTAGCCAGCCAGAGGGGAGATCCCACCAAAAAACAAGCCAGTAACAATCAAAACCCACTTACAACAGCAGAGCCCACATAATGCACACAAGAGACATTCCTAAAGTATCCAGCTCAGGAGATGAAGGAGTCTGAACCACTGGGTCCCACAGGACTCATACTACATAAGGCCACCCCATGAAGACTAGGAGTCAGAGCATACCTATCAAATACATAGGAACAAACACAAAGAAACAGCTAAAATGGAGAGACAAAGAAACTACCATCAAAAGAAGGAAAAGGAGGAATACCAAGAAGAAGATATAAATGAAATTGAGGAAATTTATGAGACATAGAGTTCAAAGTAATGGTTATAAAGTAATGGATACTCGAGGAACTTAGTGGAAACTAAATCAACATTAACAAGGATATAGAAAATATGAATAAGGATCAGTTAGAATTGAATAACACAATATGTGAAATGAAGAATACACTGGAATGAATTAAAAGCAGGCAAGATGAAGCAGAGAATCAAATAAGTGATTTGTAAGAAAAGATAGGAAAAAAAACAATCAGTCAAAGCAACAAAAAGAAAAAATATTTTAAAAGAATGAGGATAGTTTAAGAACTTTGGTACAACATGAATGCAACAATATCCACATCGTGGGGAACCAGAAGGAGAAGAAAAAGAGCAAGGGATAAAAAACCTGTTTGTAGATACAATTACAGAAAAGTTCTCTAAACTAGTGAAGGAAAAATTCACACATGTTTGAGAAGTACAGAAAATCCTGTTAAGACAAACCTGAAAAGACCCACACTAAGACACATCATAATTAAAATATCAAATTTAAAGACAAAGAGAGAATCTTAAAGGCAGTCAGATAGAAACAGTTAGTTATCTACACAGGAGCCCCCATAAAGCTGTCAGATGTTTTCTCAAAAGAAACACTTCAACCCAGAATGGAATGGCACAAAATGTTCAAAGTAATAAAAAGCAAGAATATACAACTTAGACTACTCTGTCCAGTAAGGTTATTATTTAAAATTGAAGGTCAAATCTTTTTTGCTTCTCAGGAAAAAAAAAAAAGTTATAGGAATTTGCTACTAATCCACCATTGCAAGAAATGTTAAAGGGAATGCTATAAAAAGAACTAAAGAGAAAACCTTAAATATAAATGGATCAAATACTCCAATCAAAGGAATAGATAAGAAAACATGATCCATATATGTGCTATCTATAAGAGGCCCACCTCAAAACATTATATTTGCACACTCTGAAAGTGAACGGATGGAAAAAATGTATTCCATGCAAATGCAGACAAAAAATCTCAGGTAATAAGTCTTATATTTGACAAAATAGACTTAAAAACAAAAGCCATAACAAAAGACAAAGAAGGTCACTACATGATATTAAAGGAATTGATCCAACAAGAGGGTATAAACCTTGTAAATATATATGCAACCAATATAGGAGCAACTAAATATATAAAGAAAATTTTGGTGGATGAGATAGACAGTAATACAGTCCTAGTGAGGGATTTTAAGATGACACTGTCACCAATAAATAGATCTTATAGAGAAAAAAATCAACGAAGAAACAGTGACCTTAAACAACACACTAGATCAAATGGATTTAATTGATATTTATAGAACATTTCATCCCAAAACTATAGAATACACATTCTTCTCAAGTGCACATGGATCTTTCTCAAATATAGACCACATCTTAGAAAACAAAATAAGCCTCAATGAATTTTTAAAAAATGAAATCATATCAAGCATTTTCTTAGATCACAATGGCATGAAACTAGAAATAAACCTCAATAAAAAACTAAAAAAATTTCAAATAGATGGAGTCTAAATAGCATGTTATTAAATAATGTATGGATTATCAATGAGATCAAATAAGAAACCACAAATTACATGGAAACAAATGAAAATGAACACACAACAACCCAAAATCTTTGGACACAGTGAAAGCAGTTCTGAAAGGGAAGTGCATGCCATTACAAGCCTATCTCAAGAAGCAGGAAAAATCTCAAATAAAAAATTTAACCCAAGACAGAAAAAAAAAAACCTAGAAAATCAACAACAAACAAAGCCAAGAGTAAGCAGAAGGAAGGAAATAAACAAGATCAAGGGTGGAAATAAATGACATTGAGACTTAAAAAAGAAACAATGCAAAAGATCATTGAAACCAAGAAGCTGGTCCTTTTAATATGAAATTGATAAACCTTTACCAGATTCATCAAGACAAAAAGGGAGAGGATCCAAATAATAAAATCAGTGTAAGACCCAAGATGGAGAAGGAGCAGTTGGAAGCTACACTAACCTCCTACCAGGACCAATCTGGAATTACAACTAAATTGTAGAGAAATCATACAAAATAACCACCTGAACATTAACTAGACAGATACCTTATACCCAACAACAGATAGAAGAAACCACTTCACCACAATGTGACTGGTTGGGAGTTCAGAAGTGTGAGAGGGCTGGCTGGGCCCCCATGGAGAGCAGCTGAAGTTCCAGAGGGATATTCTAACAGCTGGGGATTTCCCCTGAAAAGTGTGGGGTCTAAGCCCCAAGCTGGGCTCTCCAGAATATAACACCAAAGCCAGGAAAGGAGCCCAGATAACATACAGTGGTGAAAAGCAGAGTTTCTGTCCAAAAGGGAGAGATGGCTGGAGATGCAGAGAGCCTCTTAAAGGACCAATGCAGAAAATTTCATTTGCTGCCACTTACCCTGGGTTCCAGCAGAAAGAGGGTAGAGTGGACTAGAGATGTGTAAGGTGAGTCTGGGACTGGTGGCTCTGGCAGAGAACTGAAGGAACAGCCACCAGGATCCCTGTGCTGAGTGACTCCCCATACTGCAGAGGCCATCTTTCTCAGGCAGAACACTTGTCTCCAAATGGCATCATCCTGAAGGGAAGCAATAGTCCCTTCCAGAGGAATTGCTCTGCCCCAGCTTGTGGAGCTTAGTCTGGGCTGCTGAGTATAGCTTGAAGCTATATCATTTATTCATTTAACAACTAAAGCAGACTTCTAGGAACTCTAAGACTTCAGCTGACCCTGCCTCAGCCTGGTACTGATAAAAGTGAAACTTGGTGTGCCCCATGGTTCTTTCTGCACACACCCAAGCCAGGAGAGGGAGCCACATGCTGTGGATCTCTGATAGCTCCAAACAGGTTTACCAGGGCCAGTCACAAGTAGCATCTTACAATGGCCTACCCCAGAGTTTTTGCAGATCTATTCAATTCACAGAAGAAAATACAAAAAAAAAAAAAATGCAGCCAAAAGAGAAAGAGAAAGAAAAAAGATCCCGAATGAAAAAAAGAAGAGAATTCTTCAGAAGAAGAACTAGATACAATAGAGGCAAGCAATATAGAGTAACAATAATAAGAACTCAATAGCATGAAAAAAAGACATAGAAACCATAAAAAAGGTCCACTCAGAGAAAAAGAATGCAATATCTGAGATAAATAATACTCTAGAAGGAATAAATGGTTCGTTAGATGAAGCAGAGGATCAAGTCAGTGATTTGGAAAACAAAGTAGAAAAAACGCCCAGGTAGAGCAGCACAAGGAAAAGAGAATTTTAAAAATGCAGAGAGATTAAATAACATTTAGGACAACATGAAGCATAACAGCAACTTCATCTTGGGAATACCAGAAGGAGAAGAGAGTGAGCAAGGGATTAAGAACATATTTGAAGAAATAATGTGCAAAAAGTTCCCTAATCTGGTGAAAGAAAAAGACACACAAGTCCAGGAAGCTCAGAGAGTCACAAACAAGTTGGATACACAAAGACCTACACAAAGACACATCAAAATTAAAATGGCAAGACTTAAAGACAAGGAGAGAATCCTAAAAGCTGCAAGAGAAAAAGCAGGTAGTTACATACAAGAGGGCACCAATTAAACTGTCATCTGATTTCTTAACAGAAATATTTCAGGCCAGAAGGGAGTGGTGTGAAATGTTCAAGGCGATGAAAAGCAAGGACCTATAACCAAGGCTAGTTTAGCCATTAAGGGTATCATTTAAAATCAAAGGAGAAATAAGGAGCATCCCAGGGAAGAAAACGCTAAAGGAGTTTATTAACACCAAACCAGTACTGCAACGAATGTTGAATGGCTTGCGTTAAGAAGAACAAGAAGAAAAAGAGAAACAAATAAATAAATTCAGAAATAAAAGAAGTAACAACTGATATCATAGAAATACAAAGGATTGTAAGAAAATACTATGAACTATAAGCCAAGAATTTGAACAACATGGGCAAAATGGATAAATTTCTTTTTTTTAACTATATTTTATTGATTATGCTGTTACAGTTGCCCCACTTCCCCCTCTTCTTTCCCCCCACCCCCTTACCCCCCTTTCCCCTCCCTTTAGTTTTGTCCATAGGTCATACACATAAGTCCTTCTGA
>PVJI01007607.1:34987-77187 GCA_004026765.1 Micronycteris hirsuta
GCTACTTGTTCTGTGCCCCATTCCCACCCTCTCCCCCTACCACTCCCCTGTTAATATTCCTCCATACCTCATATAACTCCCTTCAACATTTCATACAATAAAGGCTGGGTGGTGATGAACTTCTTGAACTTGACCTTATCTGAGAAGCACTTTATCTGCCCTTCCATTCTAAATGAAATCTTTGCTGGATAGAGTATTCCTGGATGTAGGTCCTTGCCTTTCATGACTTGGAACACCTCTGTCCAGCCCCTTCTTGCCTGCAAGGTCTCCTTTGAGAAATCCGCTGACAGTCTTATGGGCATTCCTTTGTAGGTAACTGTCTTCTTTCCTCTTGCTGCTCCCAGGATCCTTTCCTTATTTTTGATCTTGGGTAATGTAATTATGATGTGTCTTGGTGTGTTCCTCTTTGGATCCAACTTCTTTGGGACTCTCTGAGCTTCCTAGACTTCCCAAAAGTCTATTTCCTTCACCAGCTTCGGGAAATTCTCCATCATTATGTGTTCCAATATTTTTTCAATTCCTTGGATTTCTTCTTCGCCTTCTGGCAGTCCTATGATCCGTATGTTGGGACGTTTACAGATGTCTTGGAGGTTTCTGAGCCCCTCCTCCATTTTTTGAATTCTTGTTGCTTCATTCTTTTCTGGTTGGATGTTTTTTTCTTTCTGCTGGTCCACTCCATTGATTTGAGTCCCAGTTTCCTTATCTCTATTGGTTCCCTGTAGATCTCTCCTCATTTGTTCAAGCAAGTTCGTTAATTTTTCATCGAATTCTGAAAGCATCCTTATTACAAGGGATTTGAACTGTGCATCTGATAGGTTGGCTATCTCTTGGTTGGTTAGCTCTGGGGTTTTGATTTGTTCCTTTCTTTGGGCCATTTTATTTATTTATTTATTTATTTATTTATTTATTTATTTATTTATTTTTACCCCCTCGGTGAGCCTGTTACTGTAAGGGGGGCGGAGTCTTGGGGATCGCCTGTGCAGGGAAGTTCCCAGTAGTTATGCTGCGACGTAGCCTCTGGGGGCGGGACCTGAGTGCACAATGGCACCTTCTCCGCTCTCCGCACCCACACCGCCTCCTGCAAGCAATTCGGGCCCCTCTGTGCTGGCTCCGGGGGTCGCTCTGGGGTCGCTGGACGGGTTGCACAGCTCCAATCTCCTGCGGGTCTCCCCAGCGAACTTTCCTGTGAGGCTGGGAGTTCCTCCTGCCGCAGACTCCCCCCCACAGGCGCTCTCACTCTGCGCCGATGGGTTGCGCACTGCTTTCTTTCCCGGTTTCTCTGCACGTGAATGCAGACCTGCCCAGTCGGGGCCGTCTGGGTGTGCTGTAGCCACGCAGGAACCGCCCCTCCAACCACGGACCTGCCGTCTGCTCACCTGCTCGCCGCGGGGTCGCTGAGCGCTCTCCCTCCGCCCGCACCTTCCAGCTCACCAAACTAGATGAATGTATCTTCTTTAATTCCTTGGTTGTCAGACTTCCTCTCAATATGATTTTCTGTTAGATCTGGCTGTTTTTGGATATGTAGATTTCTGACTTTTTTCCTTGTTTGGTTGTGCGAGGCGGTACGGTGCATTCACCTATGCCGCCATCTTAGGAAGTCTCAAAATGGATAAATTTCTTAGAAAGATACAATCCTCTGAAACCGAATCAGGAAGAAACAGATATCCTAAATAGACCAATAACAATGAAGGAGATTGAAGCAGTAATTAAAAAACTCCTAGCAAACAAAAGTCCTGAACCAGATGACTTCAAAGGCTAATTTTACCAGTCATTCAAAGAATTATTAACACCTATCCTTCTCAAACTATTCAGAAATATTTTGAGGGAGGACTTCCAAACTCTTTTTTATGTGGCCAGCATTATCCTAATTCCAAATCCAGATAAAGACACAACAAAGAAAGAAAATTATAGGCCAATATTCCTGATGAACATAGATACTAAAATCATCAACAAAATATTAGCACACTGAATACAGTGATACATCAAAAAGATCGCATACCATAATCAAGTGGGATTTATCTCATGGATGCAAGGTTGGTACAATACTCACAAATCAATAAAATTGATACATCACATAAACAAAATGAAGTATTAAAACCACATGATTAGCCCGGCTGGTGTAGCTCAGTGGATTGAGCGTGGGCTGGGAACCAAGCGGTCCCGGTTCGATTCCTGGTCGGGGCACATGCCTGGGTTGCAGGCCAGGTCCCCAGTGAGGGGCCATGTGAGAGGCAACCATACATTGCTCTTTCTCCCTCCCTTCTCCTCTCTCTAAAAATAAATAAATAAAATCTTTAAAAAAACACATGATCATATCAATAGATACAGAAAATTTATTTGATAAAATTCAGCACCCATTTATGGTAAAAAACTCAACAAAGTTGGAATAAAGGGAACGTACTTCACCATAATAAATGCCATATATGACAAACCCACTGCCAGCACCAAAGTCAATAGACAAAAACTATAGGCATTCTCCTTAAGATCAGGAACAAAACAAGGATGCCCAGTTTTACCCCTCTTATTCAACATA
Organism: Micronycteris hirsuta; assembly: GCA_004026765.1. Taxonomy (NCBI): domain Eukaryota; kingdom Metazoa; phylum Chordata; class Mammalia; order Chiroptera; family Phyllostomidae; genus Micronycteris; species Micronycteris hirsuta. The sequence goes on from PVJI01007607.1 coordinate 37,521, forward strand.
GTACTCAAAGTCCTAGCCACCACAATAAGACAAGAAGAAAAAATAAAAGGCATCCAAATTGGAAAGGAAGAAGTAAAACTGTCATTATTCACAGACAACATGATATTGTACATAAAACTCTAAGGATTCCACCAAAAAAACTACTAGCCCTAAGAAATGAATTCAGCAAAGTAGCAGGGTACAGAATCAATACTGAGAAATTGATGGGATTGTTTTTTCATTAAATTTTTTAAATTTATTTTTTAAGTACAGTTTTCTGCCTTTTCCCCCCACCTCAGCCCAACCCCCCAGCCCTCCACACCTCCTTCCCGCCTCCCTTCCCCCATTTTTCATTATAGATGGGAATTTTTATACAACAATAATGAACTATCAGAAAAATAAACTAAGAAAATAATCTCATTTACTATTGCTACAACTACCACAACAACAACAACAAAAATAAGGCACCTAGGAATAAATTCAATCTCAGAGGTAAAATACCTATACTCAAAAAACTATAGAACACTGAAGAAATAAATGGGAACATACAAATAAGTGTAAGCATATACTGTGCTTATTGACTGGAAGAATTAACATCATTAAAATGTCCATAATACACAAAGTAATCTATAGATTCAATGCAATTCCTATTAAAATACCAATGGTATATTTCACAGATCTAGAATAGATATTCCAAATACACATATGGAACCAAAAAAGACCCCAAATAGCATAATCAATTTTGAAAAAGAAGAACAAAGTAGGAAGGATCACAATACCTGACATCAAGCTATACTATAAGACCACTCTAATGAAAACATCCTGTTACTGGCATAAGAAAGACATGTAGATCAATAGAACAGAACAGAGAGTTCAAAAATAAATCCATGGCTTTATGGTCAATTAATATTTGACAAAAGTGGCAAGAGCCTACAATGGAACAAAGACAGTTTCTTCAATAAATGGATTTGGGAAAACTGGACTGGTACATGCAAAAAAAAAAAAAATGAAACTAGACCACCAACTTACATAGTGCATGAGAATAAATTCAAAATGGATAAAAGACTTAAATATAAGTCATGATATTATAAAAATCCTAGAGAAAACATAGGCAGTAAATTTTCAGATATCTTGCATAGTAATATTATTGCCAATATATCACCTAGGGCAAGAGAAACAAAGTAAAAATAAACAAATGTGACTCCATCAAATTAAAAAGCTTCTACACAACTAAATAAACCATCATCAAAACACAGGGAGCCCCAGCTGGTGTGGCTCAGTGGACTAAGTGCTGGTCTGCAATCCAAAGGGTTACCGGTTGGATTCCCAATCTAGGGCATGTGCCTGGGTTGTGGTCCAGGTCCCCAGTAGGGGACACATGAGAAGAAACCACACACTAATGTTTCTACCCCTCTTTCTCCCAATAAAATGTTTTTTAAAAATGAAAAGAGAACCCACTGTATGGGAGAACATGTTTGCCAATAATGTTTCAGATAAAGGTTTAATTTCCACAATATATAAAGAACTTACAAGATTCAACACCTGGAGGACAAACAAAACAATTAAAAACTGGACAAAGGACCTGAACAGACACTTCTTCAAGGAGGACATAGATGGCCCATAGACATGAAAAAAAAATGGTCAACATCACTAGCCATCAGAGAGATGCGAATTAAACCCACAATAAGATATTACCTCACACATGTAAGAATGGCTATCATCAAAAAATCAACAAACTACAAGTGCTGCCAAGGTTGTGGAGAAAAGGGCCTAATATACCATTGTTATATTAGGTCCGACTAATATACCATTGTTATATTAGTCTGATGCACCCACTGTGGAAAACAGTATTGAATTTCCTCAAAAAATTTAAAATGGAACTGCCTTTAGACCCAATGATTCCATTTCTGGAATCCCAAAATACCAATTCAAAAGTATATATATACCCTTATGTTCATAGCTACAGTATTTATAATAGCCAAGATCTGAAAATTGCCTAAGTGCCCATCAGTAAATGGATAAAAATACTGTGGTACATATACACAACAGAGTACTATGCAGCAGTAAAAAGGAAGGAATTCTTACCTTTTTGTGACAGTATGGTTGGACTTGGAGACTATTATGCTAAGTGAGATACGTCAGTGAAAGACGAATACCATATGATCTCACTTGTATGTAGAGTCTAATAAACAAAATAAACTAATGAACAAAATAGAATCAGAAGCAAAGAAATATGGAATAGACTGATATCTGTAAGAGGGAAAGAAGTAGCTGGGGACTATTTGAAAGAAGGTGAAAGGATTAGCCAAAGAACATATATGCATGACATGTAGACATGGACAATGGTGTGAAAATTGCCTGAGGGAGTGTGGGTGCCTGGGTTGAGGGGGCAAAGTTGGAAAAATTGGACAACTGTAATAGAATAAACAATAAAATATTTTTAAAAACATATTAAAATATTTTTCTGGTTGAAACAATATAATTATACTGTTTATAGAAAATATGATATATATAGCAATCGCTCTTTTACATTGTTGACATTTGATTAAAATCCTACTATTAATGGACAGTTCTGGTAAGTATTCCATGTATATTTGAAAAAGAATGTGCATTTTCCAGTTACTGAGTACATAGTTCTACAGTTCTTCATTGAATCAGCTTGTTAACTGGGTTGTTTGAATCTTCAATATTATAATTATTTAGTCTGTTTTTTGTCTCTTCAACCTTGTACCATCAAGTTATAAAATTCTAGGGGATTTATTTACACAGAATAGTTAGTGTTCTCAAACTGGTTGTGCATCAGAATCACCCATGAAGTTTTTAAAAATACAGATACCTATTACTTATCCCATTCTGGTTCAATATCTCAGAACTGAGTCCTAGAAAACTGCATTGTTTTAAAAGGCAAACACATCATAAAAGCAGTGGATTGACCAACACTAAAGTAAAGCTGGTACAAAGGTTAAAAGGCAAAAGTAGGAAGATTATGTGTAATCACAACAGTAAATTAAGGAACACAGACAAACATACCCATATAAAAGTAAAAAAAAAAATAATGACAAAAAGTGGAGGGAATGAGTAAAAATGTTAGGGATTTTAGAATGTGTTTGAATTTGTGGAGAGCAGGACTGAACTAAGATGGTGTCAGTCCTGGAAGCTAAGGAGCCATGTTTAGATCATGCACAGCAGAGCAATGACTCAAAGGTATGATGCAGCCCCTCAAGCATGTGCAGTACAATGTGCTGCACAACATGTGATTATCTGAAGGGTAATACCACCCTCTCAGAGCATGCACAGTAGAAGAACATAATCATGTGGCTATTCAAGTGGCACACAACAACAGCTATTAATGAAGAGCTGATGCAACATTGCAACATTGCATCATACAGAAGTATGAAAAAAAGGGCCTTCAAACAGGTAGCTGAGACACGCGAGAGGAGCAGAGACAGAAGCTCTGCTGTTCTGATTGACCCTGCTCTAACTGACTCTGAAACTTCCATAGACTCTGCCTTACAGGACACTGACTAACTGCCTCCCAGACCCGGACCTGTCCTGGACTCTTGGGTCTTGGGTTTGTTATGCCCCAATTCTGTGATGTTATTGCTGATTGTTTCTGAGTGATTATTATTGTTATTTGGTTATTATAGATTTGGATTGATTCTGCATTAATAAAAGCTCAGTGAATAACATAGTCACCCATGTTGACTCACTGTTATTCTTCAGTGCTGGTGTTGGCCTGTAGGGCTGGTGGCCATATCGGTGGACTGGTGCCTCTCAGTCAAAACAAAGGCTAGAGGCCGACTTATAGAAAAGACTCTATCACAAAACAAAGTGTTCATTCATGGCAGAACTTCAATGACCATCAACTTAAAATAGCCTGCTACAAACATAGCTTGGCATATATGAAATACACGGTAAGTGCAAACCAAAAATATACCAGATATATACAACAAATAAAGATAAATCAATCCAAACACAATGCCACAAAAAGTCATCAACATACAAAAGAGAACAAGAGAATAAAAATAAGAACTATAAATACAATCAGAAAACAATTCATAAAATGACAATAACTACATACTTATCAATAATTACTTTAAATATAAATGGATTAAGTACTCTGACTGAAAGACAAACAGCAAAATAGATGTGGTACATAATTACACCATATAACAAAATAAACTCCAGATGGATAAAAGACTTAGATATAAGTTATGACATCATAAAAATCCTAGAGGAAAACATAGGCAGGAAACTTTCAGATATTTCACGCAGCAATATTTTCACTGATACGTCCCCTAGGGCAAGGGATATAAAGGAAAGAATAAACAAATGGGACTACATCAAATTAAAAAACTTCTTCACAGCTAAAGGAAACATCAACAAAATAGAAAGGGAACCAACTGTATGGGAAAATACACTTGCCAATGATACCTCAGACAACGATTTGATCTCCAAAATATATAAAGAACTCACACTACTCCAAATCAGGAAGACAAGCAATCCAATTAAAAAATGGTCAAAGGACCTGAACAGACACTTCTCCAAGGAAGACATACTGAGGGCCCACAGACACATGAAAAATGCTCAATATCACTAGCAATCAAAGAAATGCAAATCACAACAGCGAGATATCACTACACACTGGTTAGAATGGCCATCATTTATAAATCCATAAACAAGTTCTGGGGAAGTTGTGGAGAAAAGGGAGCCCTAGTATACTGTTGGTGGGAATGCAGACTGATGCAGCCACTATGGAAAACAGTATGGAATTTCCTCAAAAAACTAAAGATGGAACTGCCTTTAGATCCAGCAATTCCACTACTGGGATTATACCCCAAATCCTGAATCACTGATTAAAACATGCAATGTTTGAAGCACCCCAATGTTCATAGCAGCATTATTTACAATAGTCAAGTGCTGGAAACAGCCTAAGTGCCCATTAGTAAATGAGCAGATCATAAAACTGGGGTATATTTACATAATGGAATACCACATAGCAGAAAGAAAAAAGGAACTCCTATCCTTCACAACAGAATGGATACTACTGGAAAGTATTATGCTAAGTGAAATAAGCCAGATAGTGAAAGACAAATACCATATGATCTCATCTATAAGTGGAACCTTATAAACAAAACAAATCAGCAAAATAGAACCAGAGTCTTGGAAATAAATAACAAACTGACAGTGACCACAAAAGAGGGAAGAGGGAGTAATCAGGGCAAGAATAGGAAACTTCAGGAAAAGGAACAAAAAGAGAAGCTCATGGATGTGGACAGTGGGAGAGCATTGACTGTGGGAGTAGGGGAGACAGTGGGGTGAACAATAGGGAAAGAGGCAGGACAACTGTAACTCAGTAGAAATAAATTTAAAAAATAATATTGCTCAGCCTTGAAACAGAAATCTTACCATTTGTGACAACATGGATGGACATTATGCTAAGTAAAAGAAGTCAGACAGAGAATGACAACTTGATTGATTGCATTCACTTGAATGCAATCAATTGATTGATTGCACTTATATGTGGAATCTAAAAAAAAAAAAACAAAAACAAAACATACATACAGAGAACAAACTGACAGTTGCCAGCTGGAAAGGGGGTTGGGGAACTGAATGAAAAGGGTAAAGGGATTGTGGAGAACAAACTGGTAGTTACAAAATAGTCTTGGAGATATAAAGTACAGCATAAGGAATACATTGTAATAACTATATACAATGTCAGCAGTGCAGGACTTATCAGGGAAATCACTTCATAAATTGTATAAGTGTCTAACCACGATGTTGTATACCTGAAAGTTATAATACTGAATGTCAACTGTAGTTAAAACATTAAAACTTAAAACTTTTTTTAAATTTTAAATAAATAAAATACCTCTTGCCAGGTGACTCAGTTGGTTGGAGTATCATCCCGTATACCAAAATGTAATGAGTTCAATGCCTGGTCAGGACACATACCTAGGCTGCAAGTTCAGTTCCCACTCAGGGCATGTATGAGAGACATCCAGCAGATGTTTTTCTTTCATACTCCCTTCTTCTCTCCCTAAAATTCATAAACATATCCTAGAGTAAGAATTAAATATAATAAATAAATAAATAAATAAATAAAAGGCCCCATGCATTTATGATGAACAATCAAGATCAAGTAGGACTGTTTTTTGTTTGTTGAATTTTGCTATGTTATATTCCTCCTGATATCTTGAAAATATATTAAGAGTCAGCTCTTTCTCCAATTTATACAATGGGCAAGAAAGCACTAAAAACCTCAAGGAGACTGAAAAACTGATTCATGACTCTAATGAAACTTCCTAAAAAGACTAGAAAAGGAAATTTAGTCTAGAAATGACCACAGTAGACAGAATCTAGCCCTGGGTCCTCAGGAGATTCTCCCCACTTATGAGGCCTTATTGATATTGTTAGATACTTACAGTGAAGCAGAGGACACCAGTTTGCCAGGAGATATCAGAAAGGGTTCCTTCAACAAACCCTTTCCAGGCAGAAGCTGTTTATGTGATCTAGTGTGGTGCAAAGACCAGAGAAGCAGTGAAATCACTTGAGAGCTTGCTGGAAATGTAGAACTTTAGGCTTCCCCCTAAACTTCTGAACCAATATCTGCTTTTATCAGGATCTGCAGGTCATTTAATTTATATTTGTCTTCAAGTTTGAGACATACTTTAGAAATGCAGACAGATTCTGCTTCTCTAACAAGCTCTGCAGTGATGCTAGTGTTGCTGGTACCAGGCACACTTGAATAGCAAGGGTTTATTCCACAGGGGATACAAAAAAAGGGGAGAAACCTTTAAAAACCATTCAAGCATACCCATGCCCTACTACTGGCAGTGAGGATGCTATATGGGCTTAAGATCTTTATAAAATTCGAAAACACATCCACACCCCTAAATTTAACCTAATATTAAAGGGCACAGAACACCGTACTTGTTAAACAACAGAGACATTCAAATGCCCATGGGAACTATGTTGGAAGCAATTAGAACTATCCTGCCTTATACAAAAGATAGTCTGCTCCTGTCTGTAAGACTCGACTTCATAGATTCTCTGCAAATTTTCATAGGTGGATGGAGTCTCCTTCCCTTTCCTGCCTTTTATTTCTGTCATTCAGTTGTCTGCTATCTTAAGCTGCCACAACTGAGAAAGGAATCCACAGAGAACGTATTTTCCATTTGTTTTTTAAGACTTAGTAGCTCAACACAGGCGTCACTCACACAGGAAACATCCTGGCCTGGTGGATTTCAAGTCTGACTACCTGCGTTGCATTTCTAATCGAGTTAGCATGGAGAGCAGGCTGAGCAGAACTCAGACCTTCCTCAGGGCAAGGGCAGCATGCAAGTGGTTCAGGGGTCACATCACCACCAGCCTTTGCCAAAGCTCCCCAGTAGCTCTTAGTAGAAGTGAAGTGTATCTGTCACAGATTCTTCAGGAAGGTCTCTGAATATAATATTCCCAGAGTTTTTTAATATTTAAAATTGTTTTTATAGCTCTAATACATGCCGAACAGTTTGGATATGAACAATCCTTACTACCACTTTCTTTCCTTGTGTTCCTTGAAAATGATGCTTCCTTCGCTCTTTCTTGGGAAGAAATTTGATGTCACCCTGATTCTCTTTTCTTTGTCAGCTAAGTGATCTTTTGTGCCTGAAGGCCCAGAGGATTTTTTTCATGTCTTTGAAGTCTAAAAGTTTCACCAAGGTTGAATACCAGAGCTGATCATTATTTATCAATTGTCCAAACATACAGTTTAACATTTTAAATGTAGATACAGATATTGTATATTTCCATATTTTGGGGTTATAGTTTAAGTGTTAGTTTCATTCCATATTTTGTTCTTTTCTTTGGAGATCCCAATATATAAGATAATTTGGATCTTCTCTGCTTATCTTTTGAACTTCTGATTCTTCTAGCTGTTTCTTAATTGTATTCACTTCTTTTTAAAATTTTATTTCTGTCCATTATTTTTGAGCACTTGTAATTTAATCTTTCTTTCTTAGATTATTTGTCCTTCATCTTCAAATTCTTTTCTGAATTATCAGTTCAAATTTTTCTTTTTTAAATGTATTTTGTTCACTTTCTTACTAGGTTTTAATTTTGAATCAAAGTTTTAAATATTAAACCAAGGTGTTTAATGTCTGCAAATGTTTGTTGACTAGTATGTAATTCTTGTTAGCAAGTATTGTGTTATTGTTTTCCTGTTTTATTTTCACTTTAAGGAAATGTTTTCAAGATTTATAATAGTGATTCTTATTTTCTATTTTATATTTAGAGTTGTTTTGTATGAAAATGCTGTTTTTAATTTTTTTCATTTTAAAATGTCTTCTATATTTCTAAATCAGCAATCGGCGTCCTTCTATGCAGGGAGATTAAAACTTTTGGATAGTCTACTTGTTTTCCTAGTTCAAGAGCATCCTTCTCTCTCAGTGTAGAGAATGCAGTACCTTTGGGGATAGAATCATAAATAGAGATGGTTAGAGTGTCTTCCAATTCATCAGTCCTCTTTACCACCAAGTTACCCAGAGCTGCCTGTTCCTTTCAAGTCACCTGCAGAAATGTAGCCTACACAGGGCTCTTATCTGATTTTATACATTTTTAAGTCTGTTTATTTCAATTCTCAAGTAACCAGCAATCCAACCTATGAGGCATCAGACCTGTTTCTGTATTTTCTCACTTATGGTAAAACCCTCCTTCTGGAAATAATTTAATCAGAGCTCACCACTACTGGGACCCACTGCATTCCACTCCTTTTGTTCAGTCTTTCCCTTACTCTCCACCCTGACCTGCACTCTGAGCAAACCCTACTTACTGCCTGTGTTATTTCCTCATTTGCATTTACACTTAATTATCTCTTAATTGTGCTTCTAAATAATCTGTGGGTTTTTGTACTCTCAGAAATAATAATAATACACAGGTCAAAGAATAAATACAAATTGAAAATTTGTATTTTTAACTGAATTATAATGCAAACACAACATATCAAAAGTTGTGAAATGCAATTAAAGCAGCATTGAAGGGAAAGTTCGTATCACTAAACACTGAGTGTTTAAGGCTCTGCCCCATACAACTTACAGGTGAATTTTTCTACTTAGTAGGCCATGCTGCTAAGACAGGGAGTCAAAGCAGCTCTACTTAATACATAGAAACAAACACAAGGAGGCTGCCAAATTGAGGAGAAAAATAAATATGGCCCAAATTAAAGAAGAACAAAACTCCAGAAAAAAAACTAAACAAAAGGAGATAAGAAACCTATCAGATGCACAGTTCACGATACTGGTTATCATGATGATCAAAGAACTCACTGGGTACTTCAACAGCATGAAAAAGACCCAGGCAGAAATGAAGGTTATATTAAGTGAAATTAAAAAAAAAAATCTGCAGGGAACCAACAGTGGAGGGGATGAAGCCATGAATCAAATCAATGATTTGAAACACAAGGAAGAAAAAAAACTTGCAAAGAGAACAAGAAGTAGAATTCGAAAAATGAGGACAGACCAAGGAGCCTCTGAGACATCTCCAAACACACCAATATCCAAATCATAGGGGTGCCAGAAAGCGAAGAGGAAGAGCAAGAAATTGAAAACTTATTTGAAAAAATAATAAAATATAACTTCCCTATTTTGGTGAAGGAAATAGACATACAAGTCCAGAAAGCACAGAGATTTCCAAACAGGTTGGACCCCAAGAGGACACACCAAGACACATCATAATTAAAATGCCAAAGTTGAAGATAAAGAGAGAATCTTAAAATCAGCAAGAGAAAAGCAGAGAGTTACCTACAAAGGAGTTCCCATAATTCTGTCTGTTGATTTCTCAAAAAATATTTGCAGTCTAGAAGGGACTGGCAAAAAGTATTCAAAGTGATGAAAAATAAGGACCTACAACCAAGATTTCTCTACTCAGCAAAGCTATCATTTAGAATTGAAGGGTAGATAAAGTGCTTCCCAGACAAGGTAACACTAAAGGAGTTCATTATCACCAAGCCCTTATTATATGAAACATTAAAGGGAATTATGTCAGAAAAAGACCAAAACTATGGACATTAAAATGGCAAAAAATTCACAACTATCAACAACAGAATCTAAAAGAACTACACAAACAAGCAGAACCAGAACAGAATCACAGATATGTAGAGCATTTGGAGGGTTATCAGCTAGGAGGAAGAATGAAGAGAAGGGGGGAAAAGATGCAGGGATCAAGAAGTCTAAATTGGGGAGGGTTCCGGCAAAGATAGGGACGTAGGTAGAAACCCTTTGGTTCTTCACACAACCAAAAGGAGGATAACAAACAATCTAAAACCAGTAAATAACCAGAAGTGCCAGAAAATCAAACTGTAAGGCATGTCAACAACTAAAGAATTAAAGAAAAAATCAACCAGAACAACCAGACCAGTAAGAACCTACAGCAAGGTTGTGCAGGCAGGGTCAGCTGAGAAAAACCATGGCGAAGTGGCACACCTCACTGGTGCAGCTAGCTGAAGGCAAAACTGAGACTCAGAGCTGACCGTGGACTACAGCAGGGTTGCCACAGTGGGAGAAACTCCCAGTATCACACAGGAGTCCACTGGAAAGGGTGCTAGAGACAAGCAGTTGAGCTGCATTGTTCCCTCTCTGCCTCCTCCCCCACAGGCAGCACCACAGTGCAGCAAAGAGGGTTGCCCTGCCTGGGTGAATATCTAAGGCCCCACCCCCTTACAACTTAACAAGTGCACCAAGACAAAGAATATAGCCCAGATGAAAGAACAGAGCAAAACTTCAGAAAGAGAACTAAGCAATGAGGAGATAACCAACCTATCTGATGGAGAATTTAAAGCCCTGGTAATCAAAATGCTCACAGAACTGATTGAATTTGGTCAAAAAATGAAAAGACAAATGAAAGATACCCAAAATGAAATAAAGAAAAATATTCAGGGAGCCAATAGTGACAGGAAGGAAACCAGGACTCAAAGCAACAATTTAGAACCAAAGGGAAAAATAAACATCCAACTGGAACAGAATGAAGAAACAAGAATTCGAAAAAAAAAAAAAAAAAGTGAGGAGAGGCTTAGGAACCTCCAGGACAACCTGAAATGTTCCAATATCCAAATTATAGGGGTGCCAGAAGGAAAACAACAATAGCAAGAAATTGAAAACTTATTTGAACAAATAATGAAGGAAAAATTCCCCAAACTGACTAAGGAAATAGACTTCCAGGAAGTTGAGGAAGCTCAAAGAGTCTCAAAGAAGTTGGACCCAAAGAGGAACACACCAAGGCACATCATCATTAAGTTACCCAAGATTAAAGAGAAGGAGAGAATCTTAAAAGCAGCAAAAGAAAAGGAGACATTTATCTACAAAGGAGTTCCCATAAGGCTATCAGCTGATTTTTTAAAATAAACCTTACATGCAAGAAGGGGCTGGAAAGAAGTATTTGAAGTCATGAAAGGCAGGGACCTACATCCAAGATTACTCTATCCAGCAAAGATTTCATTTAGAATGGAAGGGCAGATAAAGTGCTTCTCAGATAAGGTCAAGTTCAAGGAGTTCATCATCACCGAGTCATTGTTATAGGAAATCTTAAAGGGACTTATCTAAGAAAAGGAAGATCAAAAGTATGAACAATAAAATGACAACAAACAACTATCAGCAAATGAACCTAAAAGAAAAGAAAAGAAAAAAAACTGAAGCAAACAACTAGAACAGGAACAGAATCAGAGAAATGGACATCACATGGAGGGATTTCAGTGGGGAGGAGGAAGGGAGGAATGGGGGAAAGGTACAGGGAAGAAGAAGCATAATTAGTAGGCATAAAATAGACAGGGGGAGATAAAAATGGTACAGGAAACAGAGGACTCAAAGAACTTGTATGTACAATCCATGGATATGAACTAAGGGCGGGGAGGGGGAATACTGGAGGATGGGGGGCGCAGGGGGAGAGGGGAGATAAAGGGGGAAAATTTGGGAAAACTGTGCAGCATAATCAGTAAAAACTACTTTTAAAAAAAGTCCAAATTGGTAGGTACAAAATAGACAGGGGATATTAAGAACAGTATAGGAAATGGAGAAGCCAAAGAACTTATATGCATGACCCATGGACATGAACTAAGGGGGACATTGCTGGAGGGAATGGAGGTACCAAACTGAGGAGGGCAAAGGGGAAAACTGAGACATCTGTAATAGTATAATCAATAAAATGTATTTAAAAAATAAAATTTAATTTAGAAATGTTCTCAATTCAGTGACCATATCTTCTATCTTGACAAAATAGTAAAAGGACAATCAAAAGACAAAGTAAGCAAGAGTAAAAATTAGATTGAAATCAATGAAATAAATAACAGAAGTTTAGAGAAAAATAGTAAAAACTATATCCAGTATATGAAGAACTCTGAAACAGTAAAATGAAATATTAAAAAATTCAAAATTGGCCAAACATTTATGGATATTTCACCCAAAAAGATGGTAATAAGTGCATATACATTAGTCAATAGTTATTAGCTCAACATCATTAGTCATTAGAGAATCACAAATTAAAAACACAATAAGAATCCACTATACACCTATTAGAAACTAAAAAATTAAAAGGCTGACCATATCAGCTATTGTCAAGGACATGGATAAACTGGAACTCTCATCCACTGCAGGTGGGAGTATAAAATGGTGCAAATACTTTGTAAAACAGATGCAGTTTCATAAAAGTTTTAACATACATCTACCATATGATGCAGCCATTCCAATCTTTTACCCAAGAGAAAGTAAAGCACATGCTCATAAAAGACTTGTACATTAATGTTAATAATTGTTTTGTTTGTAATAGCCAACAACTTGTAAACAAAAGTCCATCGATAGAATAAAGAAATTGTTGTATGTTCATATGATGAAATAGTTCTCAATAATAAAAATAGGGGGGAAACTACATATACACACAATATGAATGAGTCTCAAAAGGATTGTGGTGAGTGAGAGCAGCTAGACAAAAAATAGTGCATTCTGTACGATTCCATTTACCTTAAATTTCAGAAAATGTAAACTCTTACAATAACGGAAATCAGATCAGTGGTTATCTAGGGACAGGGAGTTTGAGAACTGGAAGGTGGAATTATGAATAGGCACAAGGTAACTGGGGGGTGATGGATGTATTCTTCATCTTGACTGTGAAATTGTTTCTTGATGGCTTCCTGGGAATATACATCTATGCAACTTAACAAATTGTACACTCTATATGTGTGCTGTTTATTGTAAATCAAGTTACCTCAATAAAGCCATTGAAGAGTTTGAAAATGTAATTCTACTCACTGATGTTGTAAATATAAATAAAAGAGGGGACTTAAATAGGAACATAACTCTTTGTGCTAGGGCAAGTGAATTTGCACCTACAGTGATTTAGCACACACACCTAAAAACTAAAACATGACTAGAAAATACAAAGATAAATATCTGAAATTAGGATTAATTGAACCAAGTGATTTATTAACTCCTAGTCTTTGGTGTGATGCTCCATCTCTGAAAATAGTTTTTGAAGTTATGGGTAGACAACAGACATACCTACACCCATACACCTATATAATTTTCCAACATTTTTGGCAAAGAATACACCTTGACAAAAGCATGGCAGTGGCCCCGGACAGAAACCGGCACAGTTTGCTCTTGAATCCTGTGTTTCCACTGACACTTGCAGGTGAGGTTAGGCCCAGCCAGAAGTACAAGGAAGCCAATTTTTGATTTTTCCACTTTTTCTTTTGGGCTTATATTACCACAGTAGACAAATACATACTGAGAAACATCCTCTTTTTGAGGGAAATATTGTAAATATGACACCTTTGTAGTTCCTGAGCAAAATTAAGTAAAGCTTACAATGGAAGGCCACATCCTCATGAATGGAAAGACAGGAGTGTGTGCCAGCCGTCTCCAGCAGCCTCCAACCTCCAGCCTGAGGGGCCCCGGGAAAACCTTGCTGCTGCTGCTGCTGCTGCTGCTGCTGCTGCTGCTGTGAGAAAAGATTAGCTAGTGGTGGCATGAAGTCAGTGTGTGCGGTTTATTTAGTTATTGTTTAAACTTGCTCCAGACTGACTTTATTATTTTTGCTTGTTTATTGCATTTATGGGGGTGACATTGGTTAATAAAATTATATGGTTTCAGGGTTACAATTCTCTAATACATGACCTGTTTACTGTATTGTGTGTTCACTACCGCAAGTCAAGTCTCCTTCCAACGTGTGGATTATTTTCAAAGGTGAAATGTCTTCTCTGAAATAATAATAATAATAATGCTTAGTGTCCCAAAATTAATTTAGTCATGTACATCAGTACAGGACAAAAAGAAAAGAGGCATTTTTTAAATTTTTATTTTATAGAAGCTGCCAAATAACCTACTGGGGCATTGGATTCATTTCTTTTGAAATTTTTTAATGAGTTTCTATTTTTCAATTACAGTTGATATACAATATTATATTAGTTTCAGGTGTACAAACCAGTGATTAGACATTTATATAACTTATGAAGTGATCACCCTGATAAATCTAATACTCATCTGACACCACACATAATTATTACAATATTATTGACTATATTCTCTATGCTGTAATTTACATCCCCACGACTATTTTGTAACTACTGATTTGTACATCTTAATCCCTTCACCTTTTTTACCCAGCCCCTTGAAGCCCTCCTCCTGTCTGAAACCAACAAATTGTTCTCTGTATCTCAATGAGTCTGTTTCTGTTCTGTTTGTTCATTTATTTTGCTTTTTAGATTCCACATATCAGTAAAATCATATGGCATTTGTCTTTCTTTCTAATGTCACTCAGCACAATACCCTCTAGTTTCATCCATATTATTGCAGATGGCAAGATTTTTTTTTTATGGCTGAGTCATATTTCACTGTATATAAGCACCCTTCTTTATCCATTCATCTATTGATCGGCACTTAGGTTGGTTCCATAGTATGACTATTGTTCATAATTCTGAAATAAGTAGATGAATGTATTAATGTTAATCTTTTCAATTTTGTGTTTTCGTTTTCTTGGAATAAATACACAGAGGTGGAATTGCTGGGTCCTAATTTTTCTCTTATTAGATAGCCTTTGTTTGAAAATCTGTTTTGATTGGTGTAACTATTGGTATGCCAGCTTTTTTTGTTTCTATATTTATGAAATATCTTTTCCCACCCCTCTAATTTCAGTCTTAGTGTGTCTTTTGATTTGAAGTGAGTCTGTTGTGAACAGGATATGTAAGTCTTGTTTTGTTCTCTCTTCAGCCACCATATGTCTTGTGATTGGAACATTTAATCTATTTCTATTTAAAGTAATTGTTGATAGATATGTATTTATTTCCATTTTATTATTCATATTTTTATCTTTCTTTCAAAAAAGATCCTTTAACATTTTTTTATAATACTGGTTTGATGGTGATGAACTCCTTTACCTTTTTCTTCTCTGGAAAGTTGTTTATCTATTCTTTGATTCTAAATGAAAGCCTTGCTGGGTAGTGTAGTTTTGGTGGTAGATCCTTGCTTTTTAATCACTTTTCAAGCCAGAAGGGATTGGCATAAAATAGCCAAAGTTTCTGTTAAGAAATATGCTGACAGTCTTACGGAAGTGCCCTTGTAGGTAACTAACTTCTTTTCTCTTGCTGCTTATAATATTCCTTCTTTGTCTTTAAACTTTGGCATTTTAATCATGATGTATTTTGGTGTGAGGCCCTTTGGGTTCATTTTGTTTGTCGCTTTCTGCACTTCCTGTACTTGCTTGTTTATTTCCTTCGCTGGGTTAGGGAAATTTCCTGTCATTATTTTTTCAAATAGTTGTTAATTCCTTGTTCTTGCTCTTCTTCTGGAACTCTGCGATGACAATGTTGGTATGCTTGAAGTTGTCCCAGACGTCTCTTAAACTAACTTCATCATTTTGGAATCTTTTTTCTTTTTTTTCTTTTCTTTTTATAGGGGGAGTAATTATTTATTGAATATATATTTACACAAGTGACACTATCAGTAAGGTCACCCAGTGTCATAAATCTGCCCAAATTAGGTCCATAAAAAAGTATTTTCATGAAGATAAATTAACTTGCTTTCTTTTTTTAAATATATTTTATCGATTATGCTATTACAGTTGTCCCATTCTCCCCCTTTATTCTCCTCCACCCCACACCTCCCCCATTCCCCACCCTTTAGTTTTTGTCATGGGTCATATCCATAAGTTCCTTGGCTTCTACATTTCCTATACTATTCTTAACCTCCCCCTGTCTGTTTTCTACCTATCGCTTACGCTACCTATTCTCTGTACTTTCTCCTCCTCTCTCCCCCTCCCACTCCCTTGATGATATCCCTCCATGCCTTATATAAATCCCTTTAACATTTCATATAGTAAAGGCTGAGTGATGATGAACTCCTTGAACTTGACCTTATCTGAGAAGCACTTTTCTATGCCTTTCCATTCTAAATGAAAGTTTTGCTGGATAGAGAATTCTTGGATGTAGGTCCTTGCCTTTCATGACTTCGTATACTTCTCTCTAGCCCCTTCTTGCCTGAAAGGTCTCTTTTGAGAAATCAGCTGACAGTCTTATGGGAATTCCTTTGGTAACTTTCTCCTTTTCTCTTGCTGCTTCTAAGATTCTCTCCTTATTTTTAATCTTGGGTAATGTAATTATGATGTGTCTTGGTGTGTTCCTCTTTGGGTCCAACTTCTTTGGGACTCTCTGAACTTCCTAGACTTCCTGGAAGTCTATTTCCTTAGCCAGACTGGGAAAGTTCTCCTTCATTATTTGTTCAAATAAGTTTTCAATCCCTTGGTCTTCCTTTTCTCCTTCTGGCACCCCTATGACTCGGATGTTGGGACATTTAAAGATGTCCTGGAGGTTCCTAAGCCTCTCCTCATTTTTTCAAATTCTTGTTACTTCATTCTTTTCTGGTTGGATGTTTTCTTCTTTCTTCTGGTCCACTCCGTTGATTTGAGTCCCAGTTTCCTTCTCATTCCTATTGGTTCCCTGTATATTTCCCCTTATATCTCTTAGTGTAGTCTTCATTTTTCCATCTAATTTGCAACCAAATTCAACCAATCCTGTGAGCATCCTGATTAGCAGTGTTTTGAACTGCACATCTGATAGGTTGGCTATCTCTTCACCACTTAGATGTATTTTTTCTGGAGCTTTGGTCTGTTCTTTCATTTAGGCCATTTTTTTTCTCCGTGCACCTATTACTTTAAGGGTTGGAGCCTTAGGTGTTCACCAGGGTGGGGTAACCACATTGCTGTGTTTTGATGCTGTCTGTGGGGGCAGTCCCTGAGAGAACAATAGCACTTGCTCCACTCTCTGCACTTCCCCAGCTACCCACAAGCAAGTTGGGCCCTTCTTTGCTGGCTCCAGGTCAGTGGGTAGGCTTACGTAGTTCCAAGTCCCTGTGGGTCTCTCCAATGAACTCTCTTGTGAGGCTGGGAATTCCTCCTGCTGCCACCTCAACCCCCACAGGTGTTTTCAATCAGTGGTTTGAGGCTTTATTTCCCCACGATGGTGGGTTGCCCGGTCTGCTCCACTTCCCAGCTTTTTCTCCCGGTTTATTTACGTGCAAATGAGGGACCACCAGTCCACCAGTTTTGGCCCCACTGGGTCTGGGTTGGCCAGCCGCGGGTTTCGGTGAATGTGCCGGCTGCATTTTGGCCAGTTGGGCCTGCCGCGGGTCTCTCCGGGAAGCTGGAGTGTTGCTGGTACTGATCCAGAAACCACCGTCTCACCACGTGTGCTCTGCCTGGCTCTGCCCCACCTACCGGTCTGGATGAACGTGTCTTCCTTAACTCCTTGGTTGTTGGACTTCCACTCAGTTCGATTTTCTGTCAGTTCTGGCTGTTTTTGTTTTTTTTAATTGTTGCTTTTCCTCTTTTGGTTCTGCGAGGAGGCACAATGTGTCTACCTATGCCTCCATCTTGGCTGGAAGTCCTGGACTCTTTTTTCTTTGTGCTGTTCAGGTTGGGTGTCTTCTGCTTCCTTAGTCTCTGCTTTATCTACGCTATTGTTGATTCCTTATAATATATTCATTTCAGTTAATGTATTCTTCATTTCTTACTGGTTCTTTGTTTTCTATCTCCATTTTTATGTTTCCTATTTCTTGATTGAAATTCCCACTAAGTTTATCTATTCTTCCCCTAAGTTCATGGAGCATCCTCTTAAGCCATATTTTGAACTCTGCATCTGGTAGGCTGATTGTCTCCATTTTGTTTGGTTCTCTTTCTGGAGTTTTGTTCTGTTTTTTTTCATTTGGGACATGTTTCTTTTTCTCCTCATTTTGGCTGCTTCCTTATGTATGTTTCTAGGTATTAGGTAGAGCTTCTAGTCTCCTGATATTGGTAGACTGCTTTATATAGTAGGTGTGCTGTGGGGCCAGTGGTACAGCCTCCCAGGTCATCTGAGCTGAATGATCCAGGTGTGGCCCTTGTGTGGGCTGAGTATGCTATACTGTTGTAGTTGAGCCTTGATTGCTATTGGCACATCAATGGGAGAAATTTGCCCCCAGACCCATCAGTTGCAAGAATTGACCACAACTACAGCAGAGAATTTGCTGTGCAAAAGCCTACTCCATGGAACTGGACTCTTCAATGGGGCCCTGGTGTCTGATGAGTCCATCCCTTGAGTGTGTCACTCATGGAGGCATTTGGGTGGTGTTCCAAACTGATCTGAAGCTGTTAATTGGGTGTGCTAACTCTGGTGCCTCCCAGGAGGTGCAGACCAAGGTTAGCCACAGTCTGTCTGTTGCCTGGATCCACTCTATATGAGCTACAAAGTGATCTGCAGGTGGCTACTACTTTGCTGGCTTGAAGGTTCCCTGGAGAGGCCAAGCTGAGAACCAAGTCTGGGTGCCACTACTGCCAGGCCTGGGGCCACTTAGCAAGGTGTACAGGTCATGCTGAGGCCAGACACTATTTCTTTGGAGTTTATAGACCTTTGAAAATTTAGAAAAGTCTGCAGCATGAGCCAAGGCAGGCCATTTGTATGAAAAAGCCACTGGAAAAGATCTAGGTGAGCTGGAGAATTGGGTGGGGAAGGGGTCTCAGAGAATCACCAGAGCAGGGCTCACAGTGTGAGTCAGGTTAATGGAGACTCAGATATACTGCCCACCCACTGGCTCTGTTTGGGAAGGGCTCATTAAACAAACAATGGATTTTGCCAGCACTTCTGTCTGGAAGAAAATTGGCCCTCCTACTCTTGTCTTGATGCCAGATAATTCAGTTTCTCCCCATATGTCTCTGTTGCCTTTTAAGCTGCTACCCCAGCACTGGAGCTTATAGTGAATATGAGCTCTTTAAAAGGAATTCCTGGGTCTACATGAGCAACCCAGTCTCACTCAGCTACAATTCCCTCTGGTTTTCACAGCCAGGAGTTATGGGGACTTCTCTTCCTGACACTGGAACCTTGGGCTGGGGCAGGGGGTTGGTGTGGGGCTGGGACACTTTGCTCCTCAGGGGAACCTTGGCAGCTGAGATATCCCTCCCAATTTTAACATGCATGTGTGAGGGACAAGCCAGTTCCAAGTCTCTTAAAAGTCTTGAGGTGACTTCTTCTTTACAGCTTTAGTTATAGGACTTTTGTTCTGCTATATTTTAGGTGCTTCTCAATGGTGGTTGTTCTGTAGTTCAGTTGTAATTTTGATGTGGTTGTGGGAGGTTACAAATACCATGGTTATCTACTCTGCCACATTGACCAGAAGCCAAAGGAGGCATTTTTAAAAGCCTTATTCCATATAAGGAAAAAAGTTACAAGCTATTTATTGACAAGACTCATGATTTACACAGATTTAATGAAAAATGTTGTGCTCACAGGGAATAAGAACAGCCTTTTGGTAAATTTCCTGTAGCAAATAACACCACATATGATTGATCTGCCTCTTTACTATTAGATGAAATCACTGACTTGCAAAGGATAAATTGGTTCTTGGTATATATTTGTAGCATTTATAATGGACAAATGCTTCACAAATATTTGTGCTACTTTAGAAGAAATAGTTGTTTGAGTAAGTGATTATTTTCAGGGACATAATATCAATAGAAAAGTGTCTCAAAATTAGTATTGTGGAATTTAAAAATACAAGTCTTCTTTTCTTTTAAAAAATAAAGAAATAAAATAAGACACCCTCTCTTTCATCAAGAACAATATGAAATAAATGGTGAGTTTCCCTTTTAAGCAGAGAATCAGCTTTTATAGTAGGGAAATTGTAAAGAGTTTAAAGTACTTTGTTTGTTCAGGCCTCAAGTTAAAATTGCTTTTCTTTGCTGATAAGAAAAGCTAAGAATTCAGAATATTTATGATCCAAGAAGCTAAACAAAAACCTGCCTATGAACTAATCAGGCTGAGACAAATATGTAAGACTAAAATGTGATTCTATTCAATCATAAGTGACAAATTCCCTAAGTTTTGTTTTCCTGTCATTCAGTATAAAGAGATAAGTATTTTCTTGTCAGTTTTACTAATTAAGACTCTTACATCTACAATACAATCTTTATTACCCAGTCTTGAGAGAATTGCTAAGAATCACAGAAACATTTTCATAGGAAAAGTAGAATGTTAGTTCAGGAGGCCTGTTCCTTTTTTATCTCCTGTTTCATTTATATTGCAAAGTCATCAACAATGTATTCTTCTGTCTTTGGAATAGAAAGAATATAAAGAGATAGAGAAGATTCTGGGTTAGAGGGTAGCTATCAGAATCAATCATCTTTCTTTTGCCAAAGAGTCAAAAAAAATAATAATTAAAGGGACCCCTGACAGCATCAAAACCTAATATACTAGAAATGCTTATGTTTGAACTTACCACTTGAGCACCCCCTAGGTGTACTGGATCATGCAAGAATTTGCATTTAAATATCAATCATTTTGTTATATTCTTAAAAATGTGGGGTTAACATTATTTCCTGATTTTGATACTTTGTTGAAGAAAGCATGGATTTGATTATTTCAAGCCCTGAGTGCATGCCTTTTTAGTGTTCTGCATGAAGAAGTGGGCAAGATCATAATTCTCTTTTCTAAGGAAAAGGATGCACACACATCTTCAAAATGAAAGATGTGATCAAAGCAGTTTTTCATGGCACTGATAATGCCAGCGAAGTTGACTGTTATGGCTTCAGGTGGCTTACTCAACCAGCATATCTCAGTGATAGAGTCAGTTATCTCACATACCCTGACCTAGCACATCAGGACTGTAACAGCTTAGGTTTAATGTAGAGAATAATATACCCAGAAATTCAGAAGACCAAAATGTAGTACAAGCCACTTGATTATGAAAAGTCTGGCTCTCCTCAAATACTTGAGTATCTCTTTTTTTATTCCAGAGGGGAAAACTGATGGCATTTTTATTACATTTAATTCTGTGGTGGAATATGACAATATACATCCCAGAACTGACTAAAACAAACAAGTGGATTAAGTATCCATTGACCACTCCTTTTCAAATTAAAACTCTAAATCTCCCAGTATTTGAAAGTAATATACTTATTGAAAAAGCATAGACTTGTTGGATTTATTAATTCAAAAACTTATTGAGTGTCCACCATTTACCAAACCCTTTTCAATGCACCTGAGATACAACAGTGAACAAAACAAATTTAAAAAACCCTGTCTACATGGACCTTATATTCTAGTGTAGGAGAAAGGGAGGATGGAAGGAAGATAAAAAATGTAGTAAGTAAGTGAAAAATAGTATGTTGAAAGGTTATAATTCTATCATTTAAAAAACACTCTAGCAATTTACTAAGGACCAGGAATTCCTGCCGAAGGAGGCTGGTGGGGAGGGTAAATGCAGGTTGCAATTTAAAATTGGGTAATCTGAGCAGGCCATATTGAAGCAACAACTGAGTAAAGACTGGGAGAAGGTGAGGAAGGTACATAGGTAGATAACTAAAGGAGAGCAGAAGAAGCAGCCAATGTGGAGACTAATAGGAGTCTGTCTGGATGCCAGAGAGACCAAAAAGCTGGCATTGAACCACTGAGCAAAAGAGCCTCAGGGAAGGAGATGTGAGAAGTCACAGAGGCTGGACTGTGTTAACCCCCCCTCATAAGGACACTGGCTTTCATTGTAAATAAAATAAAATCCTTGCAAAGTTTTTAAAGAGTATCATGATCTGGCTTAGATAGCACATGAATCATTTGGGCTACTGCATTGAAAATTGATCATGAATGGGGTCAGGAAAAAAAGCAGTTAGAAAATCATTAGTGTCATTCCAGATGTTGGTGAAATGTTGATGGCTCACCCCAAAGTGGTAGTAGGGGAGGCAGTGAACCGTGGATATGTTCTGAAGGCAAAGCCAACAGCATATCCTGCAAGAATGGAGGTCATGTGTGAGAGAAAGAAAGAAATCAAGATGGTTCAAGTTTTCTTTCCCTGAGCAACTAGAAAACCAGATTTGCCATCATCAGAGCTGTGGAAGATTGTGAGGGAACAGGTGGAAAAAGGAGTTCCAAGCTGGATCTATTGAACTTAAGAGTCCCAAATGGAGATGTTGAGTAAATTGTTGAATAAGTGAAGGTGCACTTTAGAACAGAGACCTCAACTGGAAATGGACATGATAGATGTTAAGATGTAGATGCCACTTAATGCGAAGATACTTGATAAAGGGGTGAATGTCGATAGAGAGACAATTAATCACTGAGCCCAGAGGCATTCCAGTAATAAGAGGTCAGGGAAGGAGGAGGAATCAGTAATGAGATTGGGAAGAGTAACCAGTGAGGTAGAAAAATCCTGAATCTTTGGTGTCTCAGTAGCAAAGTAAATTAAGTGTATAAAAAAGAACAGATGACTTCTGGCCAAGATGGAGGAATAGGTAGATACACTTTGCCTCCTCACACAACCATAAGAAGGATAACAACAAATTTAAATACAAAAATAACCAGAACTGTCAGAAAATCAAACTTTATGGAAGTCTCACAACCAAGGAGTTAAAGAAGAAACACTCATCCAGACTGATAAGAGGGACGGAGACAGACAGCCAGGGTGGAGAGAACTTGAGGCAAGGGAGGTGGCTGGTGGAACAGGCAGTCCCACATTTGCATGCATATAAACCGGTAGGATCAACTGGGAAACCAGTGTGCAACCCAGTGTTCCAGTGTGGGTAAATAAAGCATCAAAACCTCTGACTATAAAAATCTGTGGGGTATACAGCAGTGGGAAAAACTCCTTGTATCACAAGACAGTTCATTGGAGAGACCCTCCGGATCCAAGAATATTCACAAACCCATGCACCCAGGAATCAGCACCAGAAGAGCCCAACTTGCTTCTGGGTAGTGGGGAAAGTGACTAAAAGAGGGGCAAGAGCCAAGCAAGCAGCATTGTTCCCTTTCTGAGCCCTCACCCACATATAGCTCCACAGTGCATAGGGGTGCCAGAAGGAGAATAGAAAGGGTAAGAAATTGAAACCTTATTTGAAAAAAAATAGAGGAGAACTTCCCTAATCTGGGGAAGGAAATAGACTTTCAGGAAGTCCAGGAAGCTCAGAGAGTCCCAAAGAAGTTGGACCCAAGGAAGCATACACCAAGGCCAATCATAATTACATTATCCACAATTAAAGAGAAGGAGAGAATTTTAAAAGCAGGAAGAAAAAAGGAGACAGTTATCTACAAAGGAGTTTGCATAAGACTATCAGCTGATTTCTCAAAAGAAACCTACAGGCAAGAAGGGGCTGGAAAGAAGTATTTGAAGTCATGAAAGACAAGGACCTACACCCAACATTACTCAATCCAGCAAAGCTATCATTTAGAATGGAAGGGCAGATAAAGTGCTTCCCAGAAAAGGTCAAGTTAAAGGAGTTCATCATAACCAAGTCTTTATTACATGAAATATTAAAGGGACTTATCTAGGAGAAAGATGATCGAAAGTATGAAGAGTAAAATGACAAAAACTCACAACTATCAATAACTGAACCTAAAAACAAAAACAACATAAACTAAGCAAACAACTAGAACAGGAACAGAATTACAGAAATGGAGATCACATGGAGGGTTATCAATGGGGGAAATGTATGAGAAATAAGCATAAATAGTAGGTACAAAATAGTGGGAGGTTAAAAATAATATGGGAATTTGAAAAGCCAAATAACTTATATGTATGTCCCCTAGACATGAACTAAGGTGAGGGAATGCTGATGGGAGGGGGATGCAGGGCTAAGGGGAATAAAAGGTAGAAAGAAATGGGACAACTATAATAGCATAATCAATAAAATATATTTAAAAAAGAGAATGGGGGTCATGGGTTCAATGTGCAAAATGCAACCATGTCCAACTCCTGCTTTTCTGGATAGGACTCTGACTCTTAACTCCTAACTCTGGATAGGACTCTGATGCTTAACTCACACAGGCCCTTGTTTCAGGAATCAGAGTCCTGACTCACTAGCCTTAACCAGCAGCAGGGCTATGTCTACATGGAGAAATCACGTAGCTCTTGGTACTCCATCAGCATAACTTCATGGATTAGCATGGTCTGGAGTGATGTTCCCTAGGATACTAAATATAAGGTATTTTGAACCCCCTTCATGCAGTATATTACAATGCTGGCCACCTGTTTAGAGAGGAAACTTCTCTAAACCTGGTTTATTTCCATAATTCCAAACCTGACCCCCTCTTTTTCCTATTGACCAGGTCACTAAGTCCAAAATGTCCCACATTAAATCCACTCAAGTTAAGACACCTCATAAGCAGGTACTATCTTATCTCTTCTTATTCTTGCTACTCCTGGAGCAGCAGACTCTCACTTAGTGCTTTGTCATGTTGAACTGAACAACTGGTACTTAGATTATCTTATTTCCCTCTACTGCTGTGACAGAGGGTAAAAATGTGCTGGAAAAATCTGTATTTCTTATATGAACTTGAATGAAGAGTAAATCTGTCACTTCCATTATGGCCTGTGACCAGTGAGGTTTCCAATACAGAGATAAACAACTCATTCAGGAGAAGCGAAATGCCCCAAATCAGGCCAGCATTCCTGCATCTGATGGACTCACTCAGTGCCACTGGATCCTTGACAACAGGAAATGTGAGTTTCACCTAGAAGCCTGATTGGAGAAAGCCACATATCCAAGAATGATGGCTTTCACACATTTTGTACTTCTGCTGACTTACAACACAGGAGTCACAATAGGCCAAGTTCTTTAGGGCCTGTGAGCTTGATTTACTCACAATCCAAAACTAACTTTCAATTTCATAGAAATAGCACAGGAACACCACAGAGTGCAGTCGATTGCAAAACAATCAGTCTCAATAACTGAAGAGAGGCATTTCAGGTCTCTGATTTGAAGACATTGTTGTAAATATCATTTGCATGAAGCAGAAGGAACTGATTTCATTTCATCCCTAGCAAGACACAAGGAATAAAAGCAGGGTTATGAAAATTGTTGGTTAGAGGATGGCTGAATTCTGATTTAGTAAAAGGTATATGATCCCCAAATTCTAGCAAAGGCAGAGGAGACAGGACCACAGTAAAGAAAGATATTACTTGAGTTATTCCCAATTAATAGGATAATATAAAAATGAAATGGAGAAAAAGTACTGTGATGTTGGTAGAATATGATGAATATTGAGTTAAACAAAACAAGTGCTTTAAATTATGCAATTCTCTAAATAAGGTTGGAAACCAGGGAACGAAATGGATTCAAGTTTATCAGCACCAAACCTGAAAACTGTTGGCAAGATTACTAACTGTAATTTCACAATGACATGAATGGGGCACCAAAAGCAATTCTGAAGACAGCTTGTCTCTTTGTAGAGATACTAGACTCAGACATAATCCAAGTCCCTTCAAAGGGTCAATTCAAGGGTCAGAGCCAAGGTGAATTTTGTAATTGTTGTAATTGTACCTTCTGCTGACAGAGAGCATCGAGTCAGAGGAGGCACTGCCCAGAGAAGAACCATTTTCTCTATGTAATTATTGTCATTAGTAAGCCTATAGGGAAGATGAACAGCCCTTTGTTTACTTCAAGATTCTAATTTTGTGCTAGTATACCAAGTAGTAAATAACAAAATTTAAGAGAATCTAAGATAGTATAATGTTGCCACAATATCTCAATCGTATAATCAAATGAAACACACTCAGAGTATCATATTGCTTCTTTTCATGCAAGAACATTTACATGAGTTTGTTGGTGAGTGCACAGCCTGAACAATATTTCTTGTTTGAAAGAGAAGTGTTTAGACTCTTGTCCATGCTGTGCAGAAGCAGGACAAATGATCTAGTCCACAAATGTCCTCGTGGTTAGGCTGGAAAGCTATAGCACAACTCATGTTTCTGTGGGAATGGGGTCTCCCTGCCCAACCAGGAAAGAGATATTGCTCAGATCCTAAAGGTCATATGGCAGGCTTTTTGCACTTACAGTATCAAAAAAGAAATGCCCAAGATTTTACTGCCTATGTTTTTTTTCTAGGATTTTTATGACTTGGGGTCTGACATTTAAGGCTTTAATCCACTTTGAATTTACTCTTGTGTGTGGTGTAAGGAGGTATCTACTTTCATTTTTATGCATGTATCTGTCCAATTTTCCCAACACCATTTATTGAATAGATTGTCTTTACCACACTGTATGTTTTTGCTTCTTCTGTCAAATATTGATATAAAGTTATGGGTTTATTTTGGGGTTCTCTATTCTGTTCCAATGATCTGTGTCTGTTTTTAGGCCAGCACCATGCTACTTGGTTACTATGTTCTTATTGGATAGTTTGATATAAGTAGCATGATTCCTCCAAATTTGCTCCTTTTCAAGATCACTGTTGCTATTAGGGGTCTTTTGTGGTTCTGTAGAAGAAATATTTGTTTTAGTACTGTGAAATACATCATTGGTATCTTGGCAGAAATTGCATTGATCTATAGATTGTTTTGGTTTTTATGGACATTTTAATCATGTTAATTCTTATCCATGAACATGGTATATACTTCCACTTATGTGAAGCTACTTTAATTTCTTTCTTTAGTGTCTTCTAATTTTCTGAGGATGGATCTTTTACATTCTTGATTAAATTCATTCTTAAGTAGTTAATTCTTTTTTTATTTATTTTATTTTTTTAATTTTTAAATTACTTTATTGTTGTTCAGTTACAGTTGTCTGCATTTTCTCTCCTCCCTTCCTCCCACCCCATCCAAAGCCACCTACCTCCCTTGCTTCCACCCTCCCCCTTGGTTTTGACTATGTGTCCTTTATAGTAGTTCCTGAAAACCTTTCTCCCCACAGTCCCCTCCCACCTCCCCTCTGGCTATTGTTAGATTGTTCTTAATTTCAATGTTTCTGGTTATGTTTTGCTTGCTTTTTTCTTTGTTAATTATGTTCCAGTTAAAGGTGAGCTCATATGGCATTTGTCCCTCACCGCCTGGCTTACTTCACTTAGCATAAGGCTCTCCAGTTCCATCCATGCTGTTGCAAAGGGTATAAGCTCCTTCTTCCTCTCTGCTGCGTAGAATTCCATTGTGTAAATGTATCATAGTTTCTTGATCCATTCACTTGCTGATGGGCACTTAGGTTGCTTCCAGCACTTGGCTAATGTAAATTGCGCTGCTATGAACATTGGTATGCATAAGTTCTTTTGGATTGGTGTTTCACAGCTCTTAGGGTATAATCCTAGCAGTGGAATTGCTGGGTCAAAAGGTAATTCCATTTTTAGTTTTCTGAGGAAATTCCATACTGTTTTCCACAGTGGCTGCACCAGTCTGCATTCCCACCAACAGTGCAGTAGGGTTCCCTTTTCTGCACATCCTCTATAACACTTGTCTGTTGCTTTGTTTATGATGGCCATACTGACTGGTGTGAGGTGGTATCTCATTGTGCTTTTAATTTGCATGTCTCTGATGGCTAGTGATGCTGAGCATCTTTCATATGTCTCTGGGCCCTCTATATGTCCTCCTTAGAGAAGTGTCTGTTCAAGTCTTTTGCTCATTTTTTAATTGGGTTGTTTTTTTTTTTGTTTTTTGGTTTTTGGTTTTTTTTGTCTTCCTGGAGTGAAGTCCTATGAGTTCTTTATATATTTTGGAGATCAAACCCTTGTCTGAGGTGTCATTGGCAAATATGTTTTCCCATATAGTTGGTTCTCTTTTTAATAGTGTTTCGTTTAACCATGCAGAAGCTTTTTATTTTGATGAGGTCCCATTTGTTTATTCTTTCCTTTATGTCCCTTTAAGTAGTTTATTCTTTTTGAAGCAATTGTGAATAAAATTGTTTATTTAATCTTTTTTTCTTCTCTAATGTATTTTATTGATTATGCTATTACAATTGTCTTATTTTCCCCCCTTTATTCCCCTCCTCCCTGCACCCCTCCTTCCCCACCCTTTATTTTTTGTCCATGGGTCATACATATAAGTTCTTTGGCTTCTACATTTCCTATCCTATTAACCTCCCCCTGTCTGTTTTCTACCTACCATTTATGCTACTTATTCTCTGTACTTTTTCCCCTCTCTCCCCCTCCCACTCCCCTGTTGATATCCCTCCATACCTTATATAAATCCCTTTAACATTTCATATAATAAAGGCTGGGCGATGATGAACTCCTTGAACTTAACCTTATCTGAGAAGCACTTTATCTGCCCTTCCATTCTAAATGAAAGTTTTGCTGAATAGAGTATTCTTGGATGTAGGTCCTTGCCTTTCATGACTTGGTATACTTCCTTCTAGCCCCTTCTTGCCTGTAAGGTCTCTTTTGAGAAATCAGCTGACAGTCTTATGGGAACTCCTTTGTAGGTAACTGTCTCCTTATCTCTTGCTGCTTCTAAGATTCTCTCCTTATTTTTAATCTTGGGTAATGCAATTATGATGTGCCTTGGTGTGTTCCTCTTTGAGTCTAACTTCTTTGGGACTCTCTGAGCTTCCTGGACTTCCTGGAAGTCTATTTCCTTCACCAGCTTGGGGAAGTTCTCCTTCATTATTTGTTCAAATGAGTTTTCAATGTGTTGCTCTTCCTCTTCTCCTTCTGGTACACCTATAATTCAGATGTTAGAATGTTTAAAGATGTCCTGGAGGTTCCTAAGCCTCTCCTCATTTTTTTGAATTCTTGTTACTTCATTTTTTTCTGGTTGAATGCTTTTTTTTCCTTCTGGTCCACACCATTGATTTGAGTCCCAGTTTCCTTCCCATCATCACTATTGGTTCCCTGTACATTTACCCTTATTTCTCTTAGCATATTCTTCATTTTTTCATCTAATTTGTGACCAAATTCAACCAATCCTGTGAGCATCCTGATTACCAATGTTTGGAACTGTGCATCTGATAGGTCAGCTATCTCTTCATGGCTTAGTTGTATTTTTTCTGGAGTTTTGATCTCCTCTTTCATTTTGGGCCATTTTTTTTCCTTCCAAGTACCTGTTACATATAAGGGTCAGAGCCTTAGATGTTCACCAGGGCGGGGTAACCCACATCATTGTGTTGTGATGCAGCCCATGGGGGTGGGGCCTGGGAGAGAACAATGGCGCTTTTCCACTCTCTGCCAGCTTTCAGTCACTTCCCCTGCTACCTACAAGCAAATTCGGCCTGTCTTCCCTGATTCCTGGGTGAGTGGGCTTGTGTACATTCTAAGTCCCTGTGGGTCTCTACAACAAACTCCCCGGTGAGGTTGGGAGTTCCTCCTGCTGCCGCCTCTACTCCAACAGGTGTTTTCAATCAGTGGTTTGAGGTTTTATTTCCCAGCGCTGGAAACCTGGGTTGCACAGTCTGCTCCGCTTCCCAGCTTTCTCTCCTGGTTTTTCTGTGCATAAATGAGGGACCACCTGGTCCACCAATGTCAGCCCCGCTGGGTCCAGGTCGGCCAGCCATGGGTTTCACCAACTGCACTGGCCTTGATTTCGCTGGGTGTGCTGGCCGCTATTTTACCAGGTACACCAGCTGTGGGTCTCTCCAGGCAGCTGCAGCACTGTCCCTACTGCTCCACAAACTGTGGTCTCACAGCGCGCACTCCATCCAGCTCTGCCCTGCTTACCAGTCTGAACCAACATGTCTTCTTTAACTCCTTGGTTGCTGGACTTCCATACAGTTCTGTTTTCTCTCAGTTCTAGTTGTTTTTTGTTTTTAAATTGTTATTTTCCCTCTTTTGGTTGTGTGAGGAGGTACAGTGTGTGTACCTATACCTCCATCTTGGCCGGAAGTCCTATTTAATTTCTTTTTCTGATAGTTAATTATTGGTGTATTAAATGCAACTGATTTCTGGATAGCAACTTTGTATCCTGCTACTATACTAAGTTCATTTATCAGTCCTAGTAGATTCTTGGTGGAATCTTTAGGGTTCTCTATATATAGTATCATGTCCTCTGCAAGTAATGACAGTTCTCCTTCCTTTCCAATTTGGATGCTTTTCATTTCTTCTTCTTGTCTGATTGCTGTGACTTGGCCTTCCAGTACTACATTGAATAAGAGAAGTGAAAGTGGACATCCCTGTCTTCTCCTGAGTCTTAATGGGAACACTTGTATTTTTTTGCTATTGATTATGATGCTGGCAGTAGGTTTGTCATATATGGCTTTTATTACATTGAGGTATGTTGCCTCTGTTACCATTTGGCTGAGAGTTTTCATCATAAATGGGTGCTAGATTTTATCAAATGTATTTTCTGCATCTATTAATATGAACATGTGGTTTTTATCCTTCATTTTGTTTATGTAGTGTATCACATTTATTGATTTGTGAATATTGTTCCAACTCTGCATCCCTGGAATCAATCCCACTTGATCATTGTGTATGATCTTTTTGATGTATTGCTGTATTCAGTTTGCTAACATTTTGTTTACAATTTTAGCATCTTTGTTCATCAGGGACATTGGTCATAGCAATATATTTTTTGATATATCTCTTCAGGCAATGGAAACAAAAGAAAAAATAAAGAGATGAGATTATATCAAACTAAAAAGTTTTTGCACAGTAAAGGAAACCATCAACAAAATGAAAAGGTAACCCACTGAATGAAGAATGTATTCACCAATACATCCGATAAGGGGTTAATATCCAAAATTTATAAATAACTTTTAAAACTCAACACCAGGAAACTAAACAATCTAATTAATAAATGGGCAAAGGACCTGAATAGACACTTCTCCAAAGAAAACATAGATGACCAATAGACCAAAAAGATGCTCAACGTCACTAATCATCAGAGAAATGCAAATTAATACCACAATGAGATACCATCTCACACTTGTCAGAATGGCTATCATCAATAAATCAACAAACAGCAAGTGCTGGTGAGAATGCTAAGAAAATGGGAACCCTTGTGCATTGTTGGTGGGAATGAAGATTGGTGCAGCCACTGTGAAAAGGAGTATAGAGGTAGCTCAAAAATTTAAAATGGAACTGCTTTATGATCCAGCAATTTCACTTAGGGAAATTTATTTGTAAGCCCAAAACACTAATTTGAAAAAATATATGACTCCCTATGTTCATTGCAGCATTATTTATAATAGCCAAGATTTGGAAGTGGCCCAAGTGCCCATCAGTGACTGGATAAAAAAAAGAAGAAAATTTTACCCTTTGCAACAGTGTGGATGGACCTGGAGAACATTAGGCTAAGTGAAATAAGCTGGTCAGAGAAAGACAAGTGCCATATGATTTCACTCATATGAAGAACCGAATTAACAAACTAAACTAACAAGCTAAATATAGATAGACTCATAGATAGAGAGCAGGCTGATAGATCTGGGGCAGAGTAGAGGGATAAAGCAAAAAGAAAAAGAACTCTGCCCTTGCTCGTGTGGCTCAGTAGATTGAGTGCCAGCCTGTGAAATAAAGGGTCATTGGTCCAATTTCCAGTTAGGGCATATTCCTGGGTTGCAGGCCAGGTCCCCCATAGCTGGTGTATGAGAGACAATCACACATTGATGTGTCTCTCTCTGTTTCTCCCTCCCTACCTCTCTCTCTCAAAGTAAATAAACAAAATCTTTTTTAAAAAAAGAAACAGAAGTATCCTGGCTGGTGTAGCTCAGTGGATTGAGCGCGGGCTGCGAACCAAAGGGTCGCTGGTTCTATTCCCAGTCAGGGCACATGCCTGGGTTGCAGGCCAGGTCCCCAGTGGGGGCCATGTGGGAGGCAACCACACATTGATGTTTCTCTCCTGCTCTTCCTCCCTCCCTTCTCTTCTGTCTAAAAATAAATAAATAAAATCTTTTTAAAAATGTAAATTCTTTAAAAAAAAAGAAACAGAAGTCATAAACATGGACAAAGGTGTGATGATTATGGCACAGGGGGCAGTTGGCAGAAGTGGAAGAGTGTATAGGGGGGATAAATGGTAACCAAAAAATAAAAATGAACTATTAAAAAATGTTGTGCTTAATTAGAGGAACTCTCCTATAATATACAGGTGGTAAAAGTGATAGCCATATTGAGTAAGTGACTTTCTCCAAAGTACACAGTTAGTGGGATAACCCATGCCAAGTCTTACATTCTAGCATTTGATATGGGTAATCATTTTGCCAACCAACCTATCTGCAGTGCTTGATATTAGAGGAGGGAGCTATAGGGACAGATATCTGGCTTTGGCTTGCTGTTTCCTATTTTTATTGTACTAATTACCATACCAAGGAAGGGTTTCTTAAAATAATCTTTATCTAGAGCCACACAATACATGTCCTTTGGGGATACACAATCATTGCCCCCAATTCAATCAGTGAGAGCAAGCAATATCTGTGTCTTTCCTTCCATATCAATGTTGTTAGCCTCTTTGCCACAAACAGAGATGTTATAATTACCAGAAGCAATCAGCTCCAGAGCATAAAATGCAGTTTTCAAATATTGCTACAAACAAAACATAGTGAAGTTTGCTACATTCTTATGAAACAAACTTAACTGGTGAACTAACAACATATTTTTCTATTGACTTACTTGTGATTTGACATTTAACAAAAGAGTAAGAAGAGTAGCATCCTATCCTCAGTAGTACCCTTCTGAACTCAGAAGTCGAGGAGGCAGAAGTCTTTAATTCCCAAAGTGAAAAATTGGATTTTCAGTTGTCATTTGACTGCCTAATGGGTTAGATGAAGACAGATTTGATTAAATAGGTGCTTTCAGCTTTTTGTATGCCTGACATGGCTCATGACCACCAGGTCCTCAGTTCCCAGCCAATTTGAAAAAAAAAAGTGTTTCTACCTTATTATTAATCATACCCATGAAAATTGCAACTGAAAAATAATATGTGTGTGTAAAAATATACAAATACATACACACATTCATTTGAAAACAAATAGTAATAGCCAATCTTGGAATCAGCTTTTCTTCCAGCTGTAGCCTGTGTATCGACTATTAATTTGTGCTCTCAGAGAGAGTCAATCCCAGCATTTGACCTCAGATGGAAAGTTAGTCTAAGCAAAAACTATGTTTCCTTATTCCTCAGCATCTGACATTTGGAGAGATGTCTAATAAAGGTTTCTTATCTACACCATTAAAAGGAAAATATCTATCAGTTAGTCAGTGTGGGTTCACAATCCCAAAAGCTCTGAGTTCCCAGTTTGAAAGATGTGAATATAAAGGCCAGGCCCATATTTGGAACCCCACCCCCACTGTGATGTAAATAAGGGTTGTAGGACTGAGGCTCCCTCCAACAGCCTAGAATGATCCACCATAAGGGACTCTCTAATTGTGTTTCTTCTCAGCACTGGAGGGCCTCACTTCTTTTCTTTAATATAGAAGGAAAGAAATGTGCCCTGTTGAAGCCACACAAGGGAATTCTTTTCAAATAAACAGCTAAACCTAACTGCAGGCTTTTCCTTCTGGGGACATATTTTAAATGTAGATAATGGTAGATGGCTGCTGGAAAAATGACAAGTGTCTGTTTTCATTAGACTCCCCAAGTGCATGGATCTAATTGACAGCTTTTCCAAGGCATGGAGGAACTTCCAGATTCAGGGTTTCCATAGCAACCTCTCCCACTGCTAGAGCTGCTCTGCTCAAAGTCATCCTTCACAGAACCCACATTTTAGACACCCTGTTAAGTTATCCAGAAATGTCAACATCCCAAAAGTTAACAAATCAATTTTCCAAGCAGGTAAAATTTGCTGCTTTGAGGGCTGAGCTTCCACTTCTGATATCCAAGAATTCTTTGTTTAATTTATACGTTTTTTTTTTCTTCTTCCACTCTGGCTCTGTAGCATACTTATGGTACATTTTAAGGCTGTAAGTCTTAAATTGTCCTGATTATCGTTCTTTTATCTCCCTCCAAATGAGTAACATTGTACCCTCTCCACTTCCAGGGGGTAATGCTTACCATGCTCAGTCATTGAAGAAGAGCCTGGCCATATCAACAAACTCTGGGTTTTCAGGTCCCCAGGTATCATGGGAGGAGGGAAGGGGAGAGGATGCCACAGAGGGACTTGGCCCAGGTAGGGGATGATGGAGCTGTGGTCCAGCCCACTCTCCACTGAACATGCCAGTCTGAGAGGCTGTATCAACCCAGAACACTGCTCTTTACTAATTCAAACAAAAACTAGGTACACAGACCTGACAATATGTAACACACTTAGCATACATTATTTCATTTAATCCTCAGAACCTGGTGACAGAGTTCTTATTAATCTTAAATTATATTAAGCAAAATCAAGGTTAAGTATCACATTAAGGACACAGAGACTATAAATGGAAAAGCCAGGATTTCTAAGTAAGTCCTCAGACTCCTGTGCCCCTGTTCTTCCCACTGCACTCGACAATGGTGGGAAATATGCAGGCTATGAATACCCCGACCTTCTTCTCAAAGGACAAGGCCTGCTAAACAGAGAAAAAGTGGATTCTGCTCTTCAAACCATCCAGTTAGAGGAACTTCTCACAAATTGTTACCCATTGACATATAAAAATCAAATGTCCCTTAAATGTGTATGGCGCCACCTTCTGGTCCAGGTAACACAGGACCCTCACATTTCACCAACGGAAAATGACAGCTACCCTGACAGTTATTTGTTCATAATGCTCTGTGTTGAAACAAGATGGTTTGGATTTGTGCTAATAGATTCTTATCAGTTAATTGAATCAGTCACTGCTCATTTACCTGGGCACAAACAGCTCTCCGCAATCAAGATCTTCCGGAAATTAGATGAGTAAGTAGATGGCTTTCTTCACACTGTAACTGGCCTGCAGTGGGGAAGAAAAATGTTCAGGTTTCATATTCCTACGTGGTGAAAAAATGTGCTTATTAAGGATAGGACAAGTGTGGGTTTAGGAGTTACTAATTTTCATTCCTCTTAATAGGAATACTTTGTCACAAGGGCTTTTTCTTCATAATAAAGGAGGATTTTAATATATAAGAGAAGTATATAAGTATGAAGTCAGGGACTGAGTGAATTGGGAAAACTCACCAGTAATAACTGGTACTCAGAAATGATGATGTCTACTTCTGTAGCCAAGTAAAGGGCTGCTGATAACTGTGGTCACAGCTCAGCACCTCCCCTGGTAACTCACACATAACAGGCAGTGATGAGGGGACAGGCAGAAGGACTGAAGACACAGACACCAGTGTCCAACACTTTGAAATAGACAGCTCAAATACAACAGGAGGAGAGGGAAGAAGAAAGCAAAAAAAAAAAAAGAAGCCAGATTGGAAAACAGGTTTTCCCTAGCTATTCTCTCAAGAATCCCATCATTTTTTCCTTCTCCTTACCAAATCAGCAAGTGAAGTACAGATTATGCAGGGGTATCAAATGCATTTTCATCAGGGGCCACATTAGCCTTGTGGTCGCCTTCAAAGGGCCGAATGTAATGTTAGGACTGTATAAATGTAACTACTTAACAGTTAAGCAGGAGCTCGGTGCCGCCACCAGGTAGAAACAAGGTGCTGGGCCGGATAAAACAAGGTGGAGGGCTGGATTCAGCCTGCCGGCCTTGTGTTTACCCCTGTGGATTATAGAATGTGCTCTTCCTATTTGGAAATCCCAGTCATCCAGTTGTAACCAAACAGGAGGCATGGGAAGAGAAAGTACTTACAGGCTTACAGCAGGAAAACAGATCAAATTCACTCATTTATTCATTCTTTCAACAAATACTTACGCCAGACACTGGAGAAAAGTAATAAACTGAATATTCCCATGGACCGTACACACTATAGAGTAAACAAAAATACTTCAGTCAGAGGGGCATAAGGAGTGGTAGAAAATAAAGTAATGAGAAAGGGGTTTTATTTTTATATAGGGAGATCACAAAGGCCTGTTTAATGTGGGGGCCTTTGACTAGAGACTTGAAGTGAGGAAGCAAGCAGTCAAAACCGTAAAGGGAGAAGCGATAAATAAGGCAGAAGAAAAGGCCCTGAGGTACAACCAGGCTTGGCACTGTTCAAGCCAAGCAAGAGGGTAGAGGAACTTGAGGGAAGTGACCAAGTATAGCAGATGGGGACTCCCTAGGAAGCATATTAAGAATATCATGATTGTGGAGGAAGTATATTTAGGGAGCACATTCAAGATCCACATATATAAAAGGAAGAGGGAGGAAGCAGGAGTAAACAGGGGAACAGTTGGGCCATGATGTGGTCTGGACAGAGGACCCAGGTAGGACTCAGAGAGGTCTCAAGCTGGAATGGCCCTTCAGTTTCCAGCCCATTTATCTACCAGTTGTCTGTAGGCTGCTCCAGGAAGGGGAAGGGCCTTGGGAGAAACAGCTGTTCTCCATCAGTAAGCAATTTCCATAGGTGCCTGGAGGCTGCAGAAAATACTTCTTTCAGTCCTGAAGAGGTGACCCATCAAGTCATCCACTACATCAAAGGGAAGAGTGTTGAGGGAGGATAGATATATACTGGGAACCAGATTAGTACAAAGCCACTGATGGTATGTGGACTTTTATTGTGAGTAGTAACAAAGCTCAGCCATTCACATCTGGGAAAACATTGAAGTTCCCTCATGCAGATGAATCAGAGATTCAAACAAATGTTTCAGTATGTTTGGGGCTAAAAAATAGAGGCTTAGAGTCTTTTAGAGGGTTTTCAGGAGGTAAGAAGGTAAGTCATAAGCCCCAGTTGGTGTGGCTCAGTGGATTGAGTGCCAGCCTGCGAACCAAAGTGTCGCTGGTTCAATTCCCAAACAGGGCATATGACTGGTTTCAGGCTGGGTCCCCAGCGGGACAGGGTCGGGGCCGGGGGTGGTCATGTGAGAGGCAACCACACAATGATGTTTCTCTCTCCTTCTCTTCCTTCCTCTCTCTCTAAAAATAAATAAATAAAATATTTTTGGAAAAAGAAGACAGGTCATGGTAGGTCATGGTGGTGTTCAGGAAAAGTGAAATTCATCAGAGAGCTATAAAAATGAGTGAGGCATCCTTCTGATTTAGGACAGTGGTTCAGAATTGAGGTGCATCACAACCATCTGGAGAGCTAATAGAAAGGGTACAGTGGCCCATGTGCATAAACATATGCTAGGTCTCAGGTCTCTCTATGGCTCCTAGGTTTTCTGGATGATGCTAACACTCACAAAAGTTAGAGAACCACAGATTTGGGCAGTTTACTTTAATGTGCCAGTGTTTAGATGGCCTCCCCAACCTGGCAAAAAAAAATAAAAAATAAAAAATAAATAAAAACAAACCAAAGGACATACTTTCTTTTGGTTCCCATTAAAATGAGTGTCCATTAATCTTCAGCTATTACATGCAACATTTCTGTCCTCTGCTGGAAGGCAGATTCCTTACTCATTTGAAAGGCCCAGAGCTTCCAAACCAGTGAGTTTCCTTGGTGACAGAAGAAAGTGAGAGCAGGGCTGCTCACACTTTGCAGCTGTATCTCCAATGGCATAACCCAGGGGCCCAGGGAATCTACTCAGAGTAGGGGAATGGGCAGAGTATGATCCAAACCTTTTAACACTTTCTTCAGGAAAATTAATTTAAATTAAATTAAAGTGGGCACAGGTGTTCTTCAATCATGAAACTATTTGGGGGACATGAAATGAAAGATTCTCCTTATTCTTTGACAGGAAAAAAAAACTCAAGCAGTCGTGATTTCTAAGCAGAGAGCCTTGGAGCAGTCCCTACAAGCCCTTGTCCCATGTTACAGTTACAGAAACAGACTTCAGAGAACCTGGCAAGAAACAGCAGTGACAGCCCTCCAATCCCCTCTGTCCCTATGAAAAAGTAACTCACTTACCTGGTGATGTCATGGGACTCATAAAGGGATTTTCCTGAGGGGCTTCCAGTAATAGGAATGCAACTTGTCCAAATCAACAAAGGGTGGGGAGACATGAAAATATGTGACAGGTATAATTTCATTTTCAGAAAAATTGAAGAGGAAAGATGTGACTCAATATCTATACTCATCAGTGAAACTATCATTGATAAGTAAAGCTCAAAGAGAGACAAGAGTCCAATTAAACCTCAGGAATATGCCAGCAAATTAATCATTTGACTGAAAGAAAAAGACATTATCCAGAAGACTAAAG
Organism: Micronycteris hirsuta; assembly: GCA_004026765.1. Lineage (NCBI taxonomy): Eukaryota > Metazoa > Chordata > Mammalia > Chiroptera > Phyllostomidae > Micronycteris > Micronycteris hirsuta. The sequence goes on from PVJI01007607.1 coordinate 75,786, forward strand.
GATAAATCAAAGCACTGTTGCTTCAGAGACTATTTTGATAAGCAGGTAAATAAACTATCTAATAAAAACTAAAATCAATATGAACATAAATAGAGGACAAGAGTTATGCTAATAGATATGCTATATGATATATTAGTAAATATAATTTTGAAACAAAATCACCACATAAAAATGAATAATTTAAGCCCCAGATTAAATTAATAAAGAATGGCAAAGGAAGAGTCACAGAAATAAAGTAAAAAGCCAGAACGTCTCATATTCCATAAAGAGTTTAAAATAATTGCATTTCACCACACCTGGCTGATTGCATAAGCATTGCCCATTTTTGTCTTCAGGTAGTCACATTAATTGATAGAAACAAGAGTGATTATATTTAACTTTAGCTAAGAACAAAGAAAACATGGCCCATACAACAAAAAGACTAGAAAAAAGCAAAACAGAAAAATGGTAAGAATATGTGTGCTGCCCTATGGGTTGCATAATTTATACTATGTAAAGAAAGGGAATTGTATAGGCGGGGGATGGGGTGTGCTTCATAGAGGAAAGCACACGAACAAATAGGAAACCCAAAGAAAGAACCCAGGCACAACAAAGATAGAAAACTTCAGGCCAATATCACTGATGAACATTGACGCTAAAATCCTCAACAAAATATTAGCAAACTGCATCCAACAATACATTAAAAAGATCATTCATCATGACCAAGTGGGTTTCATCCCAGGAATGCAAGGATGGTACAACATTCGCAAAACAATAAACATGATACATCACATAAACAAAAGCAAAGACAAAAATAACATGATCATATCAATAGATGCAGAAAAAGCATTCGATAAGGTACAGCATCCGTTTATGATAAAGACACTTAGCAAAGTGGGAATAGAGGGAGCATTCCTCAACATAATAAAGGCCATATATGAGAAACCTACAGCCAACATTATACTCAATGGACAAAAACTAAAATCTTTCCCACTAAGATCAGGAACAAGACAAGGTTGTCCACTATCACCACTTCTATTCAACATAGTACTGGAAGTTTTGGCAACAGCAATCAGACAAGAAAAGGAAATAAAAGGCATCCAAATTGGAAAGGAGGAAACAAAATTGGCGTTGTTTGCAGATGACATGATAGTATACTTAGAAAATCCTATAGACTCTGCCAAAAAGCTACTCGATCTAATAACTGAATTTGGCAAAACAGCAGGATACAAAGTCAATATCCAGAAATCAAAGGCATTTTTGTATACCAACAGTGAAACAGCAGAAACAGAAATCAGGAAAAAAATCCCATTTGATATAGCAACAAAAAAAATAAAATACCTGGGAATAAACCTAACCAAGGAGGTAAAAGACCTGTACTCAGAAAACTACACAACACTGAAGAGAGAAATCATGGAAGACA
>PVJI01007608.1:0-76815 GCA_004026765.1 Micronycteris hirsuta
CCAGAGGGGGCTGAGGGCAACACCATTTCCTGTCTTCCAGGCGGCACCCCCTACTGCGGGATGACGTGCGCCGAGCTCTACGAGAAGCTGCCGCAGGGCTACAGGCTGGAGAAGCCCCTGAACTGTGACGATGAGGTGTAAGTTAGGCCTCTTCCTAGGGCCACGGGTCTTAATCTTCCTGCTGCGTGTTCTGTGAGCAGACTGACTCTCATGAAGATATTACCTGATTCGTGCATAATATGTGCACCTACATGCACATGCATGCACACACCTGTGGAGATCACAAAAAGCCATAAGTGAAGGGGTTCTTTAAACTAGGACTGTTGTGCAATGGGCAGGGATATGAGCTTTCCAGGCATAGACGTCTGGGTGATGATTCTTGTGAAGGTTGATATGAGGAAGGTGAACAGATGCAGAAAAGATCTGAAATAAATTGATGAAATTATTCATGAATAAGTAAATGTATGGGTAAATAAATAAATGGGGTAGCGATTTCAGAGCTGTTACGTTAAGGAAGATGGATTTTTCTTCATGGAATTTTGCTTCTACGGAGATTACTTTCCAGAGTGAGAATTATTCTGAGGGAAAGAATGATTACCTTTAGTGATACCAGAATTCCCACAACTTAGCCGAGGGAGAATCTGCCTAATTGGCATAGTCCAAAGAGGGGAAGGTTCTAGGTTGAGTGAATAATGTGTCATCTAGACCAAGCCACTTCCCAGAGCAAAAGAGGGCGCTACTAACTTTGTTACTGGTACAAGAGACACACACCTACTCCATCCTGGGCAAACCTGGATGTACTGGAACCATCGCTGGACCAAGTCTCCAAAAGTCCACCTTTTGAGATTCATGCCATGAGGAGTGAGATTTTTCCGTTGTTATGAAACTTCTGCTGAAGTGCAAATGGTTCTGAAGCCTGTGACACCCAGGCCGCTGGGTGACGGTGCTCTGTGCACACAGCTTCCCCTGTGGCACTCGCTCAGCGAGTGAGACCCTGGGCCCCACTCCCATACATTCTGACTCAGTGGGTCTAGTGTGGGCCCCAGGAGTCTGCATTCTGATAATGCAGGCAGTTCCGGCCATGTTTGAGAAAGTACTTCCTTAGACCGGTGCTTCCGCAGCTATGTTTATGGAACATGCAAGATGTGAATAAATAATACAGGGGGAAGGGAGTTCTGTGTCAATTATGTTTGGGAAGAGTCATGATAATCCTGGTTAAACAGGTTTTTTGTTTGTTTTTAATGGCAAGGCTTCTCAAGATTTACTATGTTAATCGCTGAGATGGAGGTGTGGGAAGTGGCATTTTGCCCAGTAATTTAAGCTTGAAGCAGTTTTTAAAAAAATGTAACACTAATATTGTGAGAGAGATAGTATCTCAAGGAAAATGCTGCCCCAGAAACATAACCCAGTTCTTTCCAGAATATCCGAATAGCTGAGACCAAGATGCTGTAGGAATGATACCTGGGAGTGGGGCGGGGGGGGGGCAGGGGGGACAAGATCTACTAGGAGAAGAGAGGGGACTTGGACAGAGAGCAGGGAGGCCGATTGGAAGCTTCCTCAGTGCCATTCATCTGTCTTCTGCTGGCGAAGCTTATCGACCACACGTTGAATGGCTACGTTCTCTTCTCCGGTTTCCATCCCCTGCTCTTGGCCATGGCTGTGACGGCAGCACAGCCAGAGTTAACCCTGCACCTCTTTGCTTTCAAAGGTATGATCTAATGAGACAATGCTGGAGGGAGAAGCCGTATGAGCGACCCTCGTTTGCCCAGATATTGGTGTCCTTAAACAGAATGTTAGAAGAACGAAAAGTGAGTATGGAGACCAAGCAGGGGCTCGTTAATTGGAATTCCTCATGTATGGTTGTTAAAAATAGTTGACACAATTCAATAAGTCCTTCTGGGCATATCCCTAGGTATTATAGGGACATAAAAGATGTGACCCCTGACTTTGAGGAAGTTATAATTTTAGAGGAAATAATTTTAGAGGAAGTTATAATTTTAAGATCTCTATATGAGATATAGTCACACACACAGAACAACATATATATTTAGCTATTTGAGTTGGAATCTGAAATTCTTGTCAGTCATGTAGCCTGACCCTTTGATTGTATAGATGAAGCAACAGACTCAGAGGTAAAAGTGACACCTGAGGGCACAGGCACACAGCAGGCAGCACTGGAGCATGTACTGCAGGTCACTGTGGGGAGGGTTAAGAATTCTACAGAAATTTCTAGGGGGTCGTGAGCTGTATGTGTCTGGACTTTCAGAGACTACTCGAGGTTAGGGCAACAGATTTGGGAAGTCATCAAAACCCAAGTGGTGACCAAACTGGAGACGTGGGTGCAATTGAATGGGAGCTGTGAAGCTGAGAAGTGGACTGAGGAAGGAGCTTAGAGAGCTGGGCATTTCAGGAGGGACCGGTGAGAGACAATGAGAAAGAGCAGTTCAGAAACTGGGGCAAGTGAGAGGATGAAATCTTACTGGCAGAAGTCAAGGGCTATATTCCAGAAAGGCCATTGTCAAATACAGAAGGAACCGAGCACAGAAAAATGTCCCCTGAGCAGCCAGGATGTGAACTGAAACAAGCTAAGGACAGCAGAGCACCGCTGTCCCTGCCCCGGGCAGGCAGCTCCGGGGTGGCCCGTCTCTCTGAACCACTCTTGTTCTCCTAGACCTACGTGAACACCACGCTCTACGAGAAGTTCACCTACGCTGGGATTGACTGCTCGGCGGAAGAGGCCGCCTAAGACAGACCCTTGCTATCCACGTATGCTGTTGGCCCTTCACTGGCGGCAGAGACCCTTGACACCTTGATGCCAAGGAAGCAAACAGGCCTCTGCCAGAAGAGGGGACCTGGAAAACTGACGTGTATATACATCGCTGTGTGCCTGGGACTTTCGCCACAAAGACCCCCGTGTGTGAATCTGTAGTACACGCTGACTCTAAAAGAACTGTATATACTGTTTTGAGTAAGAATGTACTGAAATCAGAATGCCTCTTTGTGGTTTCATAGGCAATAATATATTTTTCTAAATATGTGGATTTTAAAGGACGGTGGGAAAGTACAATGACTGTAATGCATAACTCATTATTGTCCTAGATATTTTTGATATTTACCTTTATACTGAATGCTATAAAATGTTTTGCTGCATAGAAGGAAAATATTGTTAACAAACCTAACACTGGCCCTAATAGCACAGGTAAGAAGAGGGGAGGAGTTGTAGCCTCTTACCAGGACGTGGGTTACCATTAAAGACACTGAAAATCCCTGTGACGTACACCAGGCTCTTCTGTGCCCCGTTCGCTCCCTCAGGGCGGAAGCCGCCCACGTTCACTGCATCACTTGTCAGCTTTGGTTGTGTGTCTGCAGCGCCCACCAGTCCATCCTGAATGCTAACGCCTAAAACCAGACCTAAATCTCATTCCTGACATGCCTAAGATCTTTTACATATACAGAAAGAAGTTTAAAAGATAAATAATGGGATTTGGTTTTTGTTTCTCTGGTAACATTGATTTCTGTATTTGAAGAAATTAAATAGGAGGCCCGGAGTTATATTGGGGAGACGTGTGACATTTATCATGTCAAATTAACATCCCTAATGTATTGCACATTGTAAAAACTTTTAGTTTTGACTAGTTTTACATTTATCATTTTATACAGTGAATGAATAAATGTCTTGCCTACCTACTTGTTCGTCCAAGAATGTGTCTCATAGGTGTTTCCAAAGGTCCTCACTGCACTTTACAGAAAAACACCTTCCATGGTCATTCTCTCACTTGTCAGCGATGTGCGGGTCGAGCAGGTGCTGAGTATCCTCCTCCAGGCATCATCTGTCAAGCTCACAGTGGAAGCGTCTTCTAGAAGCGTTCCATCGTCTAGTTCACTTTCTTGTCCCAAAGCAGCACACCACTGCGCGTGTTCCCGTGTGAATTGAGGGCTTAGTACTGGAATCCCTGTTAATCGTGTGACACAGTTAAACAGTCAACACACCACATGAAGTTCCATTCCTGCCATTTAATTCGACCATCTGTGTTCAGAAACGATGACCAGGAACCTGAATTTATTGCAGAGGCTCTTCATTTACTGTAGCATATTCAAGTGGAGACAGAGCAAAAAGCAAGACTGCTGTATGCCAATTATTTAATCAAGTAAGTGGAAACTTGAATGAAGAGCCGTGGAAAACAGGTCCGAATACAGTTGGCCCTTGAACATTGCAGTGGAGGGAGGGGTGCAATTGGGGTGCTGCCCCCAGAGTAGTTAAAAATCCATGTATAATTTTTCATTCCCCTGAACAAATATTGTACAGTAACCTGAAGCCTTACTAGTAACATAAACAGTCGATAAACAAAACAGATAATGTAAATTAAAGACCCTCGGCAAGATGGCATTGGTGTCTAATAGACTTACAGAATAAAAGAATAAGGACCATATGATAAAATCTGTACTGTATGTAATTAATAACAGAATCAGAGGAACGCCATATAGTAAGTATATTTAGAAACATAGCATTGTAACGTAATTTTAACTTATTCAAAATGAACACTCCCATCTTGTATATGGGAGGGCCTACATGGATATGCATGAATGTAGAGTCGCTCACCCCCATTCCCAGCCAGGCACTGGGAAACGGTGCACCTACCATGCCACTAACAGGGGAGTTGCTGGCTGTACGTGTTGCATTTGATTAACTTGTTTAAAGTTGGGCACACTTCATTAGGAAAACCAAAAGGAGAAAAACAGTTCTCAGAGCAGGACATACCCATCGGTGTAAAGCAAGCCTACACATAATGAACCCACTGATTCAGAGTTGTATTTCTAACAGCACACACCCACCGTTTGCTGTGCGTCAGAAGGGAGCACTGCTGTGGGAAATAAATATCTATGCTCTGGTCGCAGGCTTTCAGAGAAAAAGGCTAGCACACACCTAGGAAAATTAAAGGGCCTTAGTTGCATTCTTCCACTGAAGAACCAGCCCTACTCCACATGAAGGTAAGTCCTAGGGGAGGCTGACTCACATCCTCAGCCAGCGTCCCCAAAGGTCTAGAGCCGTGCTGTGCGATGTGGCAGCCAGCAGCCACATGTGGCTGTTTATGTTTAGATTAAACAAAAGGAAACCATTTTCTCAGATCAAGCACATTTCAAGTGCTCAGTAGCCACATGTGAGCATTAGCCACATGTGAGAACACATGCTCACATGTGGCTAATGAAATATTGGGTAGTGAAAACATAGAGCAGAAAGTTCTAGATGTCGGGAACAGATGGCACTGTTCTGGAACAGGGGTGGCCAAACGAACTAAGTGTCAAACTGTGAATATTTTAGGCTTGCTGGCCTCCTGGCCCTGTTGAAACTCCTCAGCAGTGCCTTTGTAGCGGGACGCAGCTCCAGACAAACGAATCGAACGGGCGAGGCAGCTCTGTGGCAGGAAAATATTTTCAAACACAGGAGCCAGCATGGGTCATAGTGTGCTGACTCTCGTTCTAGAATACAGGACAGAGAACAGACTATTTTAACTTGGAGAGTATTGAAGGTGAGATTTTCAAGTCTATTATACCAAGAGAAATGAACACGACATTTGATTTTGAGCCAACCAGACTTAATGTAAAAATGTGTCTCCAAGTATGTGAAAAAAATAACCTGAGAAACTTAGTCTGCTCATTTGATGATGAAAGACAATGCCAAATCAAACAGTGATTTTTAAAATCATAATTGATGACAGACTTTCTAATCTTGATTAGCCAAATGATTTTAGCTATCTTATACTGCTCAGCGATTCTTGCCATGTGGGTTAATAGGGCAAATCAAGCATCAGTGAAAACGCCGTGTTAGTAACTACCACACGAACACATACAGTTCTGAAAAACTACGAGCCTGTAATTCTTTACCTTAAGAGAAAATAGACTATGTTGAAAGTGGCATCCAGTCAGCACAGTGTCAGCGCTAAACAGGGTCCGCAAGATGGCCTGCACATCACGGACTGATGTCTCAGTGTCCTTGGGTCGCCTTCCCCCACACCAGGAAACCTACCCCGGGAGACGCATAGTACACACACGTCAAGACTGTAACTCCGTGGATTTCATCAGTTAGAACACTTCGCTGACCCAATGTGATAGCATTCACTGAACAAGACAGAGATCTTACTTGTATGACTGTCAACTACCCCTTGATTAGGTTATATTGGTAACCTTGAAAATTTATAATTTGGGGGAGGGGGAAAGACATTATTACAAGTTAATAGAGTTTCTTCCTCCAGCTTGATTAGGGAATGTGATACATAATCAAATATTTGAATTAAGAGGAAATTATCATGGACAGAGCATTTGGGCTCATTTTATAACATTTTTTAAAGAATGCAATGCACTGAATGCATTTTTTGTTAAGATTCAATGTTTCTTTTGTTTATAATGCAAGTCCTTCATTATCATTCGCCACTATGAATTAGCAATAATTACCAAAGTATGTCCTGACTTGTTCCAAGAAGGAGTTAGGGAAGATCCAGTTAAATATATGGAAGAATAAGAACCAACAACAGTATAATAACTTTAAATATATTACAATATTATCTATCAATTATATCTCAATAAAGCTGGAGGAAAAAGTACAATAGATGGGACTGCTGGGATATGGCCAAAATGAATAGAAGAGAAAAAAATCAAATGAAGTCTGGGAGAGAATAGTACATAAAATACATTTTCTGATAACAGCAACCTTTATTGAGTTTTTATGCATCCAACACTTTCTGAACTGTGAGAGAATTTAGGTTAAAATATTCTAGTTAATAGAATTCTCTATACTTATTCAATATTTATCATCCAAACAATTTTTAATTTACATGACCACCTTACTTTGTTGTGTTCCAAAATTATTAGGCATACACACATATAACATAGTATGTGTGCTGTCCAGAAAGTATCCAACCATGTACTATGAAAAATTGACACATTTATTGAAGAAGATACAAGATACAAGAAACACTGTACATGGGACAATGACGCCTCAGTCCCCTTCAAAGTAGGCACCTCACACAGTTCTCCCAATTGTCAGCTGCCTCATCATATTTTCCTGAATCTCATTGACAGTCGGAAATTTCTTCCCTTTAAAAGGTGATTTTGTTTTAGGAAAAGCCAGAAGTCACTGGGTGCCAAATGTGGGCTTTAGTGGGACCGAGTCACCTGGGTGATTTGGTGTTTCACCAAAAACTCTGCACGAGACATGATGCATGAGTGGGCACGTTGTCGTGGTGAAGCTGCCAATCACCAGTTGCCCATAGCTACGGCCATTTTCATTGTATTGCATCTCTCAACCAATGAAGAGCCAAGGTAGTACTCCTTATTAATTATTTGGCCTGGAGGGCATACTTGTGATGAATACCTTCCCAATCAAAAAACCCAGTTAACATGGTCTTGATCTTTCTGTGACTTTGTTGTGCCTTCTTTGGGCGTGGAGAACCAGGAGACTTCCATTGGGACGTTCATTTCCAGGTCATAGCCGTAGACCCACAATTCATGTCCGGTTTTGACCTTCCTGAGGAATGTTCATTGGTAGTGGTTTGAATCAAGTCATTAGCAACTGTAGCATGGTGTTCCTTCTTCTCTGGTAGCAGAAGCTGCGGAATGAATTTTGCCACAACATGTTTCGTGCCAAGATCCTGTGTCAAATTCTTGGACACAGTAGTTTTGGGAATCCTCAGATCAGCTTCTAGTTCATGCACTGTCAGTCGCCGATCTTTGTTGACGGCAGCCCATGTACATTCAACATTCTCAGGTGGTTTGCTTGTTATAGGCCTTCCAGAACATGGATCACTTTCAACAGATTCTTGACCATCTTTGAAGTGTTTGTGCCACACTTTTATTTGTGCTGCACTCACTGCATTGTCTCTGAAAGCCATCTGAATCATCTGAATAGTTTCTGCAGAGGAATGTTCAAGCTTAGTGCAAAATTTGATGCAGATTTGTTGCTCTACTTGCTCAGTAATTTTGAATGTGACGGCCACACAGTACACGTGCTCACTCAATGGTGTCTATCGCCCCCACTGACTAGTACAGCGAAGTTGTCATTGTTCATGCATGCACATTCCAGTCCACTCTCCTTAGCCGCCAAGTTATATCAATGTCACACAAACTGTCCTTGTTATACTAACAATTAATAATTATATATGCTATATATCATATAATGCACATCATATGTGTGTACATATTTGATTATATATATAAAAAGTCTTATTTTAGTTGTCATTGGGGAATTTGCTATTTAAAGAAAATTGAACAATGAATGCAACTGCACCAATAATAAACACTTCTAAATTTTCACTCCAGAAAAGATCAGTGCCTTCTATTTTATATGTAAATAAATGTATAAATATGTCATGTCATGGCTCATATGCCTTTAGGAAACTCAATGTAATTGATGAATGATATTGGTGTTTCATATGAGGTTTTTTAAAAATTAAAGGCATATCTATATAGTGCCATCCCAAGTTAGCATTGAGTTTGGATCAGAAATATGTCATACTTTAATAATAATGATTAATAAAAGAGAATCTTCATGGGAATATTACTCTGAATGCTGTATCAAAGCAATGTATACCCAGGTCACATCCACAATATTACAGCAATGTTTACTTAATGGGAATGACACCACAGTGTTTTGAGAAGGAACTGATTAATGATTGAACAAACAAATAAATAAGATACTTCGTGCAATTTTTTGGCCATGTTTTCTAGGTTCCTACCTACCACTCTGACATATGAACACCATGGGGTTTGAGGCCTTGTCTCTTACTTAAGGTTGTAACTCAGGGCCTAGCACACTGTATATGTAATTTTAGCGAGTACTTCATAAAATATATTTTTGAATGAATAAATTAAAGGAAAATAGTGTAACTCTTACTCTAAAGTTGACTCCAATAAAAGTACCTAAGCCAAAACTTCACAGAAAGCTTACATTGAATATTCTACAGTCTGAGAAAAATAGCTTTATATAATGCGTACCTTGTGCTGTAGTCTGACTTCTTCATCTGGTTTCACAAATCTGCCATGGACCACCCAGAGGCTGCGGTCAGCCACGGGCACTGGACTAAGTGCTGAGCCTTTGGCTGTATAGCACTAGAAAAGGGGAAATATTAATGTCATATGAAGAAAACATATTTTCTTTTAACATCTAAGATATATTAAAGGAATATTTCTAGCTGGAATATAATTTACTCATACCATTCAGTTTTTCCAACAAAAGCCAGCGGATCTGACAGTCATGTGAAAGATGTTCTAAGCTTTTTTTTCCCTTAATGTTAGTAATATTTATGCTAAAGAAATAATTTTATTTTGTTGGCTCTGCCTTTACAGTTATTTTCATTAGAGATCAACCCCAACTAAGAGAACCTCTGTGGTGAGGAAATGTTCTATTTCTGTGTGGTCCGATATGTTAGCCACTTGCCATATATGGCTGTTGAGTACTAGACTCATAGCTGGTGTAGACTGAGGGACTGAATTTTTAACTTTATTTAATATTAATTTACTTAAGTTTAAATAGTCACATGTGGCAAGTAGCTACCATATTGGAGACTGCAGGTCTAGACCTTGCTGGTTGACAATAAGAGCCCCTACCTTAGTTACAGAGACACGGCGTCACACAGGACAACACAGCATCATACAGGACGACACGGCCATGGTGCCGATGGCCCAGCCAGAGGCAGTCTGCGCTGTATCCAGGTAGAGATCGAGCCTGAAACAGAACATGCCCTTCTGCATCTATTATAATTAAACTTTACACACCTGCTTTCCTGATATACTACAGGGAACAAAATTTAATTTATATGTTTGTTGAAGATAGCTGTTCATGTCTATTTACACACACAAAGCACTTCCCCGTATGTTAGCTCATGTGATTCTCACAGTCACTGTGACGCTTTTAACCCCAGAATTCACTGCTTAGAGCCTTAGAGCACCGAGGGGACTTGCTCTGTGGCCGCAGCTGGTGAGGGTGGAACTGCCCTGTTCTCGTGATTCCGAGTTCTGTTTTTTCCCTTCTTCTCAGTATCGATTCTCATATGAAAGATAAATCCCTATAAACATTTTACTAAAAACAGCAGTGTTTTTCAAAGTACTTAATAAAACTTTTATGCTGATAATGGTAGTATTCATTACAATTTCCACGGACATAATATCAACATTTTGAATAGAACCACCATTGGTAATATATACAGAAAAAATGATAAATAAAAGGAGGACCATGGACGAATTCCTGGCTCCGTCAGTTACTAAGTGCAGGGACTCTGCCGAGTCACCTAACCCTTCTCAGCTTCAGCTGCTCCATCTGGCAGTGTGTGGGCCACAGTGCAGAGCTACGTGGAATCGAGAGACAAAGCCTAGGAAAGTGCTTTCTATAATGCAGTGTTCCACAGACATTCGGTTGTAATTACACAATAAGGTAAAATATAAAAGGGACATACCACCTCACAATTCACAGCAAAAACACCATGACTAACCATGAGGGGGTGGAATTTGACAAAAGTCTTCACAAAGCCCTTGAGGTATTCTTTTTGGTCATGAACATGAAACTGAAATAAGCATTGCCAAATAAATTAATGTATGTTTTTTGCAAGAGCAATTAAGCCCATAAAAATTTCATCAACAGAAAATTAGCTCATTAGTTCTACCAAATGCTTATTTATCCCTAAGGTCTTTGCTGAAGGTAGCAGCTCCTATTTTGAAGCAAGCAACATTCTCGGTGACAAATCCTACCTTGGCAACCTGACACCGGGGGATCCATGGACACCTTCACAGCAGCTGTACCATGTCTCTAAGCCAGCAAGGACTGCAAACCAACCAAAAGATAAAAATAAAAAACAAGCAAGCTTCACAGGGCAGAGTGGCTAACCCTAAGGGCAGGTGTCTTCTCTTACCCTCAAAGACGTCTAAGGACTTTACCATGCAGGCAGTCTGACGTCAACACTCTCCACATTCACTTTTTCGGTTATTACATAATGAACAGGAAAAACTGACTCCCGGAAGCACAGTTCTTAGGGGTTATTCTTTGATGGTGAATTACAATGCCAGTGTCCTGAACACCAATAACCTTTTCTTCCCCTTTCTCCCATCAGTTGCCCTGCTCCCTCAACCCCACTCCAGCATCACTTCTTTATCCTGAGCTGACCACCTCAACTACGTCCCAACATCTCCTACTTTCTGACCTTTTTGTTTTCTTCCTGCTAGAGCCCTGTGGCTGACGGGCTCAACCTTCCACCTTCTCCCTTCCTGAATCTCAGTTGTTGACCCGGCCCAAGATATCCAGTCATATAGATCGAGACCACAAGGCAGATGTAGCCTCCAGCCTTGGCTGGATCTCCAAAACCCTGACACCCCCTCCCCTGCTTCTTCTGCATCCTTGACCAGGCACTTTGCACATTTTCATAGCAAAAACCCCAAACCTTCATAGCTTTTCCTACCCCAATCCCATTTCCCACCCACTGGGGTGCCCTCATTCACCCCAAGCCCTTCTTCCCTCCAGCCCTAGGCAACGTTCTCCCAACTTCTCCCCAACAAATCCCTCTGCCTCCAGTGGTTTCTGTTCCAGTTTTCCTACAAAATGTTATTAGACTGACTTTCCTAAAGTTCATTTTCATTGCATCACTCTCCTCAGATGGTTCACTTGTACGTTACTGATCAAATGCAAATTTCTGTCTGGCACTGATGGCTCTTGCTTAATCAACCTCTTATGCACCCAATCTGGGCATCCCAGAGCTTTATCTTATCTTCTCCTGGGATGAGAAGAAGGAGGCAGGGAACCAGTATCAGCAGAGCATTCATTATATGCTAGGACTCTGACACACTGACTCACTGAAGTGCTACACAAAGTTCGTCCTATGAATGTACTAACAAAAGCTCAGACAGCTTAGGTGGCCTGCCTCAGGTCCCACAGAGAGGAGATGGCAAATAGCCTACAATGTCAGGCCTGCTGGCTCCAAAGTGCCCATTCTGCTCATTAGGCTGTATGATCTGGTTAGCCCACCTGGTTTGCCTGCTACAGTTAATATTTTTTGGGTGTCTTCCTTCTCTTTTGGAATTCACAGCCTCACACCCTCTGAAACTAAAATCTCTGTGCTTGAAACACTCAAGTTAACCTGATTTATTCAGTATGTTATTTATTCACTACCCAAAATAGTTGCTAAGAAGATTTAATAAAATAGATTACATAAATAAGACCAAGTATTTAGATAATAGAAATGAAATATAAAGGAAAATAATCCTTTAAGGATTCCAATCATGGCATGTAAAAAGCATAATTTTCCGTCCCATATACTTGCCATCACTCACAAGGGTTTTTGTCATGCCTGGGTTTGAAGGAATACTTCCTGGTGTGTCAGGGTTGGGTTGGGGGTAGTTATTTTCATGTAACTCTTCTTCAGTTAAAAGGTAATATTGAAGCTGTCTGTAGAGAATAATTCCTGTAGAGGGGGGAGGAGGGGAAAAGCTGTTTAATAAAATTAAAACACCATTTTTTTGAGTAGTGGTAAGGTTAGAGTCTACTAATTCTTTCAGATTTGAAATGCTAGAATCCTGATTAACATCAAGTGAGGTAGTAGGCTAGAAGAATCCAAGTGTTCATAACCTTCAACAACAACAAGAATCCCTGTTGTTCCCTGAATTATATCAGTAATAGCAGCGCATATTGAGCATAGCAAAAAAACTATTCTAAGGACTTTGATTTAAACTTTACCTTATTCCAGAGAGGCAAAGGTACTGACTTCATTTTTACGGGTGAGGATGATGAGGCTCAGAAAAGTGAGGGCCCCTGACTAAAGTCGTAGAGCACGGCTGACACACAAGTCCAGGTCCTCTGGCCCCAGATCCGCTCCCTGACTCCGATCCCCACTCAGGTGAGTGCAGCACAGAAACTTACCCGCAGGGACAGGACAGGACGCTCACAAGGGAGAGAGAGCTCAAGTCCGAGGACTTCCTTCTGACTTCCTTAACCTGGGCCCAGATCCCCTCACTCTAATGGGTTCTTAAGGAAGTTCCTCTAAGTTATTATTATAAACTCTAGCAGAATTTACTGGTCTCTCTTTGGCAAGTCCTGTTGTAAAAGGGAAAATTCTTCTGTATGAGAAGTGTTGGGAGATTCTAAAAGAATATATTTGATTCCATTTTTTAAACATAAGGCTTCCTTAGCAAAGAAGCACTACTCTCAGGTATTAGTAAAAATACAACTCAATGCAAATCACTCCTTTGCTCTCACTTCTTGCTCGTGGGAACTTGTTATAAATTCAGACTTTGAGTTTGTTCTCAGATCTCCTGAGTCAGAATCTGCATTTTAAGAAGATTCTCGGGTTTCCATGCATGTAAAGTTTGAGAAGCATTGGTCTTGCTGACTGGATAGATGTTATCCAAACAAACAGCTAAACAAGTTGAGAATTCAATCCAAAATAGTGCTTAAATAAAAGTCCATTTTTCCTCTACTTATACCAATTTTTAAAAAGGATATCAAATATGCATAGTATGCAGCTATTCCTTCATAAGCAATAGCTTAATAGTTGTTATACCAAATGCACTTCCCCTTTAAGGTCTGTCAATCTCAACTACAAGGGCCTGTCATTACTGCAGTCAGTTTACCATTCGTCACTTCATCCTCTTTAATCCAGCTGTCTTGTTGTCGCTTTCAGACACATCTGAAACATACAAGCACTTTTCTCCTGAAAGAACTTTTATCCTGAGATAATAAAAACTGTCTGCTTCGTAAAAACATATAGAACACAATAAAAGGTCTATAACCCAGTAGAACATTTGTTTTTATCTTACAAAAGGACCCAGCAGGTGAGAACAAGCCTCTTCAAAATCATTTCCAAGTTGGAAAAAAATAAATCTACTGAACTAATGAAAAGGACTTCATATTTGCCAAAGCTAACATATTTTGAATATTGGATAGAGCATGTCTAAATCTGACTCTGTGAGTTTTATATCATAATTTACCACGCCTGTAACAGCTTGCAAACCATCTCTATTTTCAATGGGAATATTTAAAATATGGACTTATGCCTCTGTGTCCGATATCTATGTGCAGTAGTTGATATGAAAAGAAGGGGGAAAGCTAGAATACTATGAAAATACTAACTGAAGTGGGTTTCCAAATTTTAATCAAGTATTTAAGTCTACGTAAGGCATTGTACATTAAACATGCTGTAAGAAAATGATAGATGAACAGATTTCATATTACTGAGATTAGAATAGCCTTTCTAAATATGACACAAAGCCAGAAGCCCCCCTAAAAGAGATGGATTACACTTTGAAAACATCGCCTGCATTGAAGTCACGTGACAAGCAGAGGAAAAGGAGATGTGCAAAAGGTGGTCTCCAACGAAGAAGCCACCACAAAACTGCAGAAAAATGCAAGAAGGGATTTTTAAAAAGAAAAATTTTTAGAAGAAGGTCTTCAACTTCATGAAAATAAAAAACACCCTAAAATAACTATTTTTGGTCTACACCTTTGCACTCTGAAAGAGGGTAAATGATAAAGTTTGGCAAAGTATGAAGGAAAACACATAGTCTTCTACTTTATTGGTGGGGAACATAAGTAAACAGACCCTTTCAGGAGGCAGTTAAAAATACTCACCAATTTTAAACATACAGAACCTTTCTGCTAGCTTCTCTGCACAGGAATTTATGCTAAGGATACACAGGCTTGCGTATGAGAAAATGTTCGAATTCACACATATTTATCACGAAACTTATGGTAGAAAAAAGGTAAGCAATCTAATTACTTAAGTGTGTTGGTTCAAAATTGGCTCTTGAGGAATGAAAAAAAATCTTAGATATTTCAGTGTTACATGGCTATCCAAAGTTCAACCTTACCTGACAAAATATTATCCCTTAGTACTCAATTTTAGGTGAAGAATAGAAAGATGAAAAAAAAGTCTAAAAAAATTTGTTACAAAATTTTTTTAAAGGTTGGGAAATACTATTACACATGGAAATGAGTTCCTTTTATAATTCAAAACCATATTCAAATATGTCAGTGGTAACCTCTTTCAATGAAGTTATATTTATATGTCCAATTTCAAATCTAATTTGTTGTTTTCAACCAAAAACGTTATGTGCACATTCTACGCAAGAGAATATTTGAAAAATACAGTCTATTCAATATCTAAAATGACCCTGATAATAAAGAAAACACATTCAGTGTCAGGTGTTAATCACAACTTTTTATCTTATTACTTGATTTGAAAAGAAATTATGTTGATCTCTCAGCTTCTTAAGAGTATTTATCACTATGTTCACATACATATTTCTACTGCCAGAGCATTTATAAATGGCCTTTTATTTTAGCCTAGATTGCAAAGTGGATAATTAAATGAAAATATTAAATCCAGTCTGTGAACAATAAATGTCATTCACAATATGAGGGGGGACCCCCCAAAAACCATAAATACAACATCTTCTGCAGGGTGGACCCCTTATAGTATAGGCTTCTCCTGTTAGGTGAGTGTTCTAGGAACCCATTTGTATCAGTGTACCAGCTGGCATTGTTGTGAGAGGCTGAGTTTGGCTTCAATGAATTTATTGAGACTCTTTCAACACATTTGCCCACTTCTTGATGGATGATTTACAAGCACACCTGCCCACACTGTGTTGAGTGTTCAGCAGTTTTTGACCAACAATGACATGACCTCTATGCCCTACCATCCCCATTCATCTGATGTCATCTGAGTGACTTTTTTTTTTTTGACAAATTAAAAATGTCCTCAAAAGGAAACATTTTGCCAATGGGGAAGAGGTGAAATAAAAAAAATGGCAGAAGCAGTAAAAGGCATCAAAATCTATGAGTTCAAAAACTGTTTTGAGCAGTGGAAAAAAGTCTCAATGTATATTGTATCAAATGGAGAGTACTTGGAAGGTGATTGAAGTATGCACATGTCAGAATAAATACATACCTCAGAAAACTGAAAATGAAACTGCCTTTTGAACAAGAAATTCCACTGCTGGGATTAAATCCTAAGAACCTATGCACCCCAATGTTCATAGCAGCACAATTTACAATAACCAAGTACTAGAAGCAACCTAAGTGCCCATTCGTAAATGAATGGATCAAAAAACTGGTACATCTACACAATGGAATACTATGCAGCAGAAGGAAAGAAGGAGCTTTGTGACAGCACGGATGGAACTGGAGAGCATTATGCTAAGTGAAATAAACCAGGCAATGAAAGACAAATACCATATGATCTCACCTATAAGTAGAACCTAATCAACAAAACAAACAAGCAAGCAAAATATAACCAGAAACAGTGAAAATAAGAACAAACTGACAGTACCCAGAGGGGAAGTGGGAGGGGATAATGGGGGTAAAAGGGGGAAGGGTTTTCAGGAACACCTATAAAGGACACATGGACAAAGCCAAGGGGGTTGGGACCAGGGGTGGAAGGTGGTGGTGGCTGGGGTGGTGTGGAGTGGTCGGGAGAAAATAGAAACAAGTAGTTGAACAACAATAAAAAAAGGAAAAAAAGAATAAATGCAGAATTTTTTTCTGATTTTTTCACTTTTGTCTTTATTTTTTTAATATTTTATTGTTATTCTATTATAGTTGTCCCAATTTTTCCCGCTTTGCCCTCCTCTGCCCAACCCACCCTCCCCAAACCCTCCACTCCCACAGTCATTTCCCACACTGTTGTCCATGGCTGTGGGTCATTCATACATGTTCTGTGTCTAGTCCCTTCCCCTTCTTTCTACCATCACTTTCTCCCTTTCCCCTGGTCACTTTCAGTCTGTTCCACGTTTCCATGCCTGTGGTTCTATTTTGTTCATTAGTTTATTTTGGTCATTAGATTCCTCTTATAGGTAAGATCATAAGGTAGTTGTCTTTCACTGCCTGGCTTATTTCTCTTAGCATAATGCCCTCTGTTCCATCCATGATATCACAAAAGGTAGGAGTTCTTTCTTTCTGCTGAGTAGTATTCTATTGTGTAAATGTACCACAGTTTTTTGATCCACTCATTTACTGATGGGCACTTAGGTTGTTTCCAGCACTTGGCTTTTGTATATAGTGCTGCTATGAACATTGGGGTGCATAGGTTCTTTTGAGCTGGTGATTCAGGATTCTTAGGGTACATTCCCAGAAGTGGAATCACTGTGTCAAAAGGCAGTTCGATGTTTAGTTTTTTGAGGAAATACATAACTTTTTATAAATAAATTTCATGTTTTTGTTCCCCCCTCATATAATGGATAAATATGGCAAAATGTTTAGTCAAATCATGGATTAGGGAAAAATAGTGCCATACATAAAAATCAACTTATTTTACACTGTGTTATCTGTTATTTTATTTATTTTTTTTTGCTATTTTTCATTAAGGATTTTTTTTTACTTTATTGTTATTCAATTACAGTTGTCTGTTATTTATTTATTTTTTTTTTTTGAGAAGGAAAAAAGTCTTAATCTCACGAATCCAACCTAAGAACCAGATATTTATTTTCACAAACTGAAGAACACTGTGCATTTGTATGGAGTGGGGAGTGCAAAGCCTATACAAAGCCTGCAGGGCACATGAACTCATTTGATTCTCAGAGCAAGTCCCTAAGACATCAGATGCACATACACTGTGATTCACACATAAATGGTGAGGCAACTAAGGCTCAAGCTAATTCGCTTAAGGCCTAAATAATTTGCTTAAGATCACCCATTTAGGGGGAAGTCATGATCTTCTTTTCATTGTTTTTTTTCTACTAGTTACTTTTCTAAAACCCTTAAGTAATTACTATTTGTATATCAGGATGCATTATGACATGATAGTAAAAGAAAAAAGGAAGGAAATATGAGAGAAGCAAGTAAAGGGAATGTAACACTAATAAATAGTATATTATATGGAAATTTTATTGTGTCCCTAGAATATGCAGGTTTGATGTAAGCTCATGAAATGTTTTCTCATTTAGTTTCCATTGTGATTCTATGAGAATGGGTGTCATCCCTACCAATTTACATGAGGAACCTTAGGCTCCAGAAAAGTAAATACCTTGTTCACTGTTGCAGAGCTAGTAATTAAATCTAGGCGTGCCCAAATGC
The DNA here is from genome assembly GCA_004026765.1 of Micronycteris hirsuta. Taxonomy (NCBI): domain Eukaryota; kingdom Metazoa; phylum Chordata; class Mammalia; order Chiroptera; family Phyllostomidae; genus Micronycteris; species Micronycteris hirsuta. The sequence goes on from PVJI01007608.1 coordinate 18,044, forward strand.
CAACGCCAAGACTCTACTCCCTACACTGAACCATCACAGAGAGAGAGATAGAGATGCTGAAAAAGAGAAAGTCAGCAGAAAAAGGGTAATGTTTCTCTGCAAGAGGCTGCTTTTTCTTTGTCTTTGCTTTGCCATTATTACAATCTACAGAGAACCCCAGAGAAGACAAACCTCCAGAATGGCAAGGAGAGAACCGTCATGAACTCACTGTCCTGCAAAAAAACAATAAAAATACTGGCAAGGCAATGAAAATCATTTAAAAACCCTGGAAATTAACCAGAGCCACAGAATAAACTGAGAATTACCTAAGAGAAACTACTGAAACTCTGTAATACAGTGGGGTCTGTACCAGTTTAGCTTGAGGCTATGCCCATCATTTCTCATTCCCCATATTAGTGATACCATAACTGTAAGGCGTAGGCAGCCTGGTAGCCAGCGGAGAAAACGCACTGCTTTTAGAGCTACATTAAAATCATCATCCCCAGAGCACTGTCAATATTTTGTCAGAACAAGCAGCTCCCTGGAAAATATCTTTTTCCAGGGTGTTGTAGGTATTTGATTTGACTCAGAGCTCAGCTTGTCGGGGCAGGGAGAACCGAATCCCTGGAGTGCTACCAAAACAATCTCAGTTGGGTGGCATTATAGCAGCTACCTAAGGATACGACTTCATTTAGGCAAATGAGAACCTGGCCAAGAATTTGAAAGGAAATCTTAGAGAACTAGATGACTGTAAGTAACTCTGCAAACCCTTGACACATTTCTGAGGTTCAAAAGGTGGATCAGGGAAGATCCAAGAAAAAAGAACACATCCACTCACTACTGGCTGACCTCGAAGCCCTGTACAAGCATGAAGTAAACACCTTATAAACTGCAGCAAGTTTGAAAACATATCGTCTCGGATTCCCATGGCAAAGTGTGAATGACATATAGATACGGCATTAAAAAACACATTCTAACCAATCAGTGGCTGATCACTAAATGATACTGCACAGGGTAAACCCTATAAAGCCAACCTTAAAATAAAAAATAAATATATAAAAGCCAGAACTTAAAAAAAAGGCTACCATACACTTAATGGCCATACTTATTAAACAAGTAGAAGCAAGAAACACAAGACAAAGCTCAGCCTCAAAACAATAATAAAAATGCACCTGACACCAAGGGTTATTACATTATTTCACTGTAGAGTGTTCAACAAAAAAGCATGAGACCTGTGTCCAAGCAGGGAAGTATATACCATGTACAGGAGGGAAAAAAGACCAGCCCGAAAAAATATTCCTGAGGCAGCCCGGATTTTGGCCTTAGTAAACACGGACTTAAAATCTGCTATTATAAATATATTTTAAAAATTAAGAAACTACGTTTAAACAATTAAGGGAAAGTAAGAATATAATGTCTCATCAAATAAAGAGCATCAGTAAAATCATAAAATTAGAAAAATTTTAGAAGTTCTGGAGTTAAAGGTACAAAAATTCACATGAATAATTTACTGTGGAAGCTCAACAACAGATATGAGCTATCAGAAAAAATAATCAGTTATATAAATACTGATCAGCAGAAATTACTCCATTTGAGGAGCAGAAACAGAAAAAGAACAAAGAAAAATTAACAGAGGCTCAGGCACATGTGGGACACCAAGTCTTTCGGGAGTTCCAGAAAAATGTGTGTAGGACCAATGGCAGAAACCTTTCCAAATGTAATGCAAAATTTTAATCTATACATCCAAGGAACTCAAAGAATTCCATCCACATAGAATTTGTGCAGGGACAGCCATACTTAGACATATTATAGTCAAGTTAATGTAAGTGAGAAACAAGAGAAAATCTTGAAAGTAGTAAGAGAAAAATGACTTATCCTGTATAAAAGATCCTCAATAAAATTAAAAGCTGATTTCTCATGAGCAACCATGGAAAGCAGTGGAATGACATCTCAAAGTCTTGAAAAAAAAAAATGAAGGTGAAGTTAAGGCATTACCAAATGAAAAAAAATCGGAGGGAGCTCATCATTACCAGATGCATCCTACAAGAAATACTAAAGGGAGTCCTTCGTTTGCAAAGAACACAAGGTAGCAATTTGAATCCATATAAACAAATAAAGAACACTGGTAAATATAATTCCATAGAAAAACATAAAAGAATAAATGTGCCTTTGTTTCTAATCATTTTCTTCTATTTTAAAAGACAATAGCATGAAGCAATAATTATAAAATTATATTGATGGAATCATAAAATAATGTAATTTCTATGACTGTGATGTTATAAAGGAGGAGTAGAAAGTGGAGATATATTGGAGCAAAAATCTTGTATACTATTAAAATTAGTTTTAATTTGAACTAGATTGTCATAAATTAAGACAGTAATTGTAATCCTCAGGAAAAACATTAAGAAAATAATTTTTAAAATAGACAAATAATATGGGCATTTATTTTTTTTTAAATGATTTTATTGCATTTTTTATTACCATTTAGTCCCCTTTTATCCTCTCTGCCTCCACAATCTGGTACCACACTGCTGACCATGAGTCCTTTTCCTTTTATTTCAATCCCTCCACCTGCTCCCCTTGCTCTCCTTAGCTGCCATCCCGCTATCTGTGAGTCTGTCTTTATTTTGCTTGTTAGCTCGGTTTGTTTATTAGATTCCACATATGAGTCAAATCATACGGTATTTGTCTTTCTCTGCCTGGTTTATTACACTTAGTATAATGTTCTCCAGGTCCATCCATACTGTCACAAAGGGTAAAACTCTCTTCTTTTATATAGCCTAGTAGTATTCCATTGTATAAATACCCCACAGTTGTTTTATCTACTCATCAACTGATAGACACTAGGGCTGTTTCTATATCTTGGCAACTGTAAATAATGCTTCAGTGAGCACTGAGGTGCTTATGTTCTTTCTAATTTATTTTGGGGGTTCCTTCAGATATAATCCCTGAAGTGGGATTGCTGGGTCAAAAGGCAGTCTTACTTTTAATTTTTTTGATATATCTCCATACTGGTTTCCACAGTGGCTGCATCAATCTGCATTCCCACCATCAGTGCAGAAGGGTTCCCCTTTTTCCACATTCTCACCAGCACTTGCTGTTTGTTGATTTATTGGTGATAGTCATTCTGACAGGTGTGACATGGTGACACGGGGTAGATCGGACCTGCCGATACCCGTGGGTGACCATGACCCAATGCGTGTATGAACCTCATACCGAGACACGTGGGGAAAGAGAGACCGGGGCCACGTGGCTGATTCCTCCCATCTCAGGAAAAAGCCCAGTGGCTTGTCCAGCCAGGGTTTTTATCAGGGGCATTAGCACACATTTACATTGGATTGATTATTCATGGGATTAAGCAGAACAGGGGTAAGATTACTCATTAGCAGGGCATCAGGATGTAGATTCACGTCTGGTGGCAGACAGGACCAGATTAAAGTAATATGCAGGGCACAGCAAGCCAGAATTTTTAAAGATACATCTTTGCCAAATTCCTATTAGAGAATTCCCATCCCACAGACATGATCCACACTTGCTCACACAGGAATCACACGGAGCTGTGCTCAAAACGTATAAATTCTCAGGACTGCGTGTTTACACGCATGTGGAAATCACTGACACAACATGGTATCTCATGATGGTTTTAATTTTCATTTTTCTCTGATGATTAGTGACATTGAACACCTTTTCACATGTCTATAGGCCATCTGTATGTATTATCTGTGGTTCCATAAAAATTTTTGAAATTGGCCTGGCTGGTGTGGCTCAGTGGATTGAGAGCGTGCTGCGAACCAAAGGGTCGCCAATTCGATTCCCAGTCAGGGCACATGCCTGGGTTGCAGGCCAGGTCCCCAGTGGGGGCCACATGAGAGGCAACCACACATCGATGTTTCTCTTCCTCTCTTTCTCCCTCCCTTCCCCTCTGTCTAAAAATAAATACTTTTTTTTAAAGGTTTTATTTATTTATTTTCAGAGAGAGGAGAAGGGAGGGAGAAAGAGCAATGTATGGTTGCCTCTCACATGGCCCTCATTGGGGACCTGGCCCACAACCCAGGCATGTGCCCCGACTGGGAATCGAACCGGGACCCTCTGGTTCCCAGCCCGCGCTCAATCCACTGAACTACACCAGCTGAGGCTAAAAATAAATAATATCTTAAAAATTTTTTCTTTTGAAATATTTATTCTAGTTCTGTGAAATACGTCACTGGAATCTTGATAGGAATTGCAATAAATCTATAGATTGCTTTGGGTAGTATGGGCATTTTATTGATGTGGATTCTTCCTACCCATGAACATGGTATGTGCTTCCACTTCTTTGTATCTTCTTCAATTTCTTTCTTGAGTGTCTTATAATTTTTTAAGGACAAGTCTTTTGCATCCTTGGTTAGCATTATTCTTAACTATTTTATTCTTTTTGAAGCAACTGTAAATGGGATTTAAAAAAAATTACTATCAGCTTGCTATTGGCATATAAAAATGCAACTCAATTCTGGATATTAATTTTGTATCCTGCTACTTTGCTGAATTCACTTATCAGTCCTAGTAGGTTCTTGGTGGAATCTTTGGGGATTCTCTATGTATAGTATCACATAATCTGCAAATAAAGACAGTTTTACTTCTTTCTTTCCAATTTGGATGCCTTCTTTTTCTTCTTGTCTGATTGCTGTGGCTAGGACTTCAAGTACTGTGTTGAATAAGAGAGGTGAATGCAGATATCCCTGTCTTCTTCCCAATCTGAAGGGGAATGCTTATGGTTTTTGCCCTCTGAGTATGATGCTGGAAAGAGTTTGTCATATATGACTTTTATTATGTTTAGGTGTGTTCCCTCTAGTTCCACTGTGCTGAGAGTTTTTATCATAAGTGGGTGTTGGATTTTATCAAAAGCTTTTTCTGAATCTCTGTATATGATAATGTGGTTTCTTTCCTTCATTTTGTTTATGTGGTGAATCACATTTATTGATTTGCAAATATTGTACCAAACTTGCATTCCCAGAATAAATCCCACTTGGTAATGGTGTATGATCTTTTTGATGCATTTCTGTATTTGGTTTGCTAATATTTTATTGAGGATTTTAGCATCTATATTCATCAGGCATATTGGCCTATCATTTTCTTCTTTTAGTGTCTTTATCTGGCTTTGGAATCAGGATAATGCTGGCCTTGTAAAATGAGTTTTGGAGCCTTCCCTTCTCTTGAATTTCTTTTTAATTTTTTGGAAATAGTTTGAGAAGGAGAGATCTTAATTCTTCCTAGAATGTTTAGTAAAATTCACCTCTGAAGCCATCTAGTTCAGGGATTTTGTGTGTTGGAAGTTTTTTCATTAGTGCTTCAATTTTACTATGCGTAATCTATCAGATTCTCTGATTCTTCCTAATTCGATTTTGGAAAATTGTATGCTTCTGGGAATTTATCCAGTTCATCCAGGTTGTCCAGTTTGTTGGCATATAGTTTGTTCACAATATTTTCTTACAATTTTTTTGCATTTCTTCGGTGTCAGTTCTTATTTTCCCTCTTTCATTTCTGATTTTATTTATTTGGGTCTTCTCTCTCCTTTTCTTGATAAGTCTGGTTAAAGATTTGTCAATCTTATTTATCTTTTCAAAGAACCAGCTCTTGGACTCATTGATCTTTTGCATAATTTTTTAGAGTCTATTTCATTTATTTCTGCTCTGATCTTTATTATTTCTACTCACTTTAGGCTTTGTTGTTTTGTTTCAAGTTCCCTTAAGTATGAAGTTAGGTTGTTTATTTGAGCTTTTTGTTGTTTTTTGAGTTAGGCCTGTAATGCTATGAATTTCCCTCTTAGGACTGCCTTCCGTGTGTCCCACAAGCTTTGCACTGTTCTCATTTTCATTTGTTTCAAGGTATCTTTTGATTTCTTCCTTGACCTTGTTTTGACCCATTTATTGTTTAATAACATGTTTATTAGCTTCCATGTCTTTGTGTGTTTTTCAGTGCTCTTCTTGTGACTGATTTCTCATTTCATAGCATTGTGGTCAGAGATGTCTGATTTGATTTCAATCTTCTTAAATTTGCTGAGACTTCTTTTGTGTCCTAACATGTGGTCTATCCTAGAAAACATTCCATGTGCACTTGAAAAACATGTATATTCTGCTGCTTTGGGGTGAAATGCTCTGAAGAAATCAATTAAATCCATTTGATCTAGTGTGTCATTTAAGGCCACTATCTCCTTGTTGATTTTTTGTCTGGAAAATCTATCCATTGAAGTCAAAGGGGTGTTAAAATCTCCAGCTATGACTATATTCCTGTAAATCCCTCCCTTTACGTCCATCAAGATTTGCTTTATGTAATTAGATGCTCCTATGTTGGGTGTGTAAATGTTTCCCAGGGTCATATCCTCTTGATGGATTGTTCCCTTTATCGTTATGCAGTGTCCTTCTCTGTCTCTTACTAAAGCCTTGGTTTTAAAGTCTATTTCGTCAGATATAAGTATAGCTACCCCAGCCTTTACATTTGCATGAAATATCTTTTTCCATCCCTTTACTTTTAGTTTGTGTGTATCTTTCGATCTGAGGTGGGTCTCTTGGAGGTAGTATATTTATGGGTCTTGTTTTCTTATCCATTCAGCTACCCTATGTATTTTGGTTGGAGTATTTAAGCCATTTACATTTAAGGTGATTATTTATAGATACATATTTAGGGCCAGTTTATTGTTAGACTCTTTTCCTGTTTTGTTTTGTTTTTCTCTCTTTTTCTTTTTCTTAAAGCAAGCCCTTTAACATTTGTTGCAGTACTGGTTGATGTTAACTCTTTTAGCTTTTTCATGTCTGGGATGCTCCTTATTTCTCCTTCAATTTTAAATGATAGACTTACTGGCTAAAGTAGCCTTATAGGTCCTTGCTTTTCATCACCTTGAATATTTCATACCATCTCCCTTCCGGCCTGAGATGGTTCCATTGAGAAATCATTCTAATTGGTGCTCATTTGTATGTAATTTCCTGCTTTTCTCTTGCAGCTTTTGGGATTCTCTCCTTGTCCTTAATCCTTGAAATTTTAATTACTGTGTGTCTTTGGGTCCAACTTGTTTGGGACTCTCTGAGCTTCCCATACTTGTGTGACTTTCCTTCAACAGATTAGGGAAGTTTTTGGTCATTATTTCTTCAAATGGGTTCTCAATCCCTTGCTTTCTTCTCCTTCTGGTATTCCCATGATGCTGATGTTGTGCTTCATATTGTCAAAAGTTTCTTAAGCTCTCCTCATATTTTTTATTTTCTTTTTCCTGCTCTTCCTGGGTGTTTTTTCTACCTTGTCTTCCAAAACACTGATTCAATCCTCAGTAGGTGCATCTAACCTACAGTTGATCCCTCCCAGTATACTATTTATTTCTGATACTGCATTCTTTATTTACGACTGGTCCTTTTTTATGGTTTCTATTCTTAGAGTATGCTTATCATCATTACTCTATAGTCTCTATGTGATAAATTGCTGACCTCCATTTTATCTAGTTCTTCTTCTAGAGATTACTCTTGTTCTTTCACTTGGGGTCTTTCTTTGTCTTCCCATTTTGGCTGCTTATTTATATATATAGATATATATTTTAGGTAGATATGTAATATATATATATTACATATCTACCTAAAATATATATATATATATTTTATATATTATATATAATATATATTATATATATTATATATAATAACTATATATAATATAGTTATTATATATAATATAATATATATATTTATATATTAACTATAATATATATTATAATATATATAATATATATTTATATATTAACTATAATATATATTATATATATATTATATATATATAATATATATATATATTTTTTAGGTAGATATGTAAGATTCTGGTGCATACCTAAGTCAAACCCTGCCTATTACTGGCCTGCTTGGAACTATCAGTGATCCACAGTGTGTGGTTCCCTTTTCTGGGCTCAGATGCGTGCAGAAAAAAAACAGACTGTGCACCAAGACCTGCTTTTGCCAGCACCAGGCCCAGGGGTGGGTCAGCTGAAGCCTCAGAACTCCAAGCAATCCGCCTCTGCCTGCAGGCTCTCTGTAGGGTTAAAGAGTGAATGTCTTCCTGCTGTACTCCTTAGTAGCAGGGCTTTAGCACCACATTGTGGGGCAGAGTAATCCTGTAGGCAGGGCTATTGCTTCTCTTCAGGCTGATGTCACTTGGAGGGGACTGCTCTGCCTGAAAAATATGGCTCCTGCAGTACGGGTGAATGTCTCAGCACAGGGATCTTGGTGGCTGTTCCTTCAGCTCTCTCCCTAGAGCCACCAGCCCCATACTCTCCTCAAGGGTCTCCAGTCCACTCTGTTCTTCCTCTGCTGGAGCCCAGGGTAAGCAACTGCAAATGGAATTTTGTGTGTTGGCTCTTTAAGAGGCTCTCTGAGTAGGCAGTCATTTCTCCTTGGCAGACAGAAACCCCACTGCTTTTTACAGCCATATGTTATTTGGGTTCCTTTCTCAGTTCTGGTGCTTTGGGCTGTACGGCCCAGCTTGGTGTTTAGACCCCATACTTCTCAGAGGGAACCCCCCAGCCACTGAAATTTCCCTCCTGCATTTCATCTGCCACCCATGGGATCCCAGCAAGCCCTCTCGCACCTCCTCTGCACTCCCTACCAGTTACATTGTGGTGATGTGGCTTCTTCTGTCCAACCCATGGTTTGTTGGGGGTTTTTTTAAGATTTTTTAAATTTATTTTTAGAGAGAGGGGAAGGGAAGGAGATAGAGAGGGAGAGAAACAGCAATGTATGGTTGCTCCTCATATGACCCTCGCTGGGGACCTGGCCCGCAACCCAGGCATGTGCCCTGACTGGGAATCAAACCAGGACCCTCTGGTTCCCAGCCCGCGCTCAGTCCACTGAGCTACACCAGCCAGGCCCAACCCATGGTTTTAAGGCTTCTCTCCAGCTAGTGTTCTGTTGGTTATTCAGGATGAGTTTTCTGTAATTTAGTTGTAATTCCAATTTGGTCCTAGAGGTTAGTGTACCTTCCATTTACTCCTCCACCATCTTGGGTCTCCCAATATGGGCATTTCAGTGTATACTAAAAATATCTTTTTTAACATAAAAGAAAGCAATAATAGAGGAAATAAGAAGACATAAGACATATAAAACAAAGAGCAAAATGAATGATGTAAATCATATCTTTTTAGTCATTAGTCATTATATTAAATGTAAGTGGATTAAATACTCCAATTAAGAGGCAGAGACTGGAAGAAAAGGGGAAAATATGATATAACTGTACACTGTCTACAAGATACATACATTATATTCAAAGATCAAGTAGGTTTAAAGAAAATGAAAGAAAAAGATAATACTTTGTAATTAGTTACTAAAAAATATTTGGGAGTGACCTTAAGCTTATAAAAAATAAAATTAAAAAAAAAAGTTGTTACTGCAGAAAAGAAAGACATTTTATAATGGTAAGAGGGTCAGTCCATCAGGACGACATAACAATTATGAACAAATATAACAGAGCATGAAAACACAAAGCAAAAACTGACAGAGTAGAAATGAAAAACAATAACTCAACAATAAAAGCGGGAGACCTCAACATCCTGCTTTCTATAATGGATGCAACAAGTCAGAAGATCATGAAGAAAACAGAAGACTTCAACACTATGTGCAACTACACATAACATCTAAAGAACACCCCTATGCAACAAGAGCAGAATACACATTCTTCTCAGACATACATGGAATATTTTCCAGGACAGATCTTATGTTCCAAGCCATAAAATAATCCTCAATAAATTCAAAATAATTAAAGCCATAGAAAGTATATTCTTTCCAATGGTATTATAGTAGAAATCAGTGACAGGAAATTTGGGAAAGTCACAAATTTGTGAAAGTTAAACTGCACACTACTAAATAACCAATGAGTCAAAGCAGCAATCATAAGAAAGATTCAAATAATTCGTTTAGATAAATTAAAATGAAAATACAGTACACCAAAATGTATGCGATATACCTAAAGTAGTGTATAGAGGAAAATTTATGTTGTAAATGACTATATTATAAAGCTCTTAAATATATAACTTTGCCTACCATCTTAAAAAACTAGAATAATTTTAAAGATTTTATTTATTTATTTTTAAAGAGAGGGGAAAGGAAGGAGAAAGAGAGGGAGAGAAACATTAATGTGTGGTTGCCTCTCATGTGCCCTCTACTGGGGACCTGGCCTGCAACCCAGGCATGAGCCCTCACTGGGAATTGAACCAGTGACCCTTTGGTTTACAGTCTGCACTCAGTGCACTGAGCTACACCAACCAGGGCAAAAAAACTAGAATTTTAATAGCAAACTAAACCTAAATAAAGTAGAAAGGACAAAATAAAAAACTAAAGTGAAATAATGAAATAAAGAATTTTTAAAAATAGAGATAATAAAACCAAAAGTTCATTCTTTGAAGATATCAACAAAATTGACAAAAAATCGTAACTACATGGATCAAGAAAAAAGAGAGAAGACCCAAATTACTAAAATCAATAATGAAAGAGAGGATATCATTACAGAACTTAGAGAAATAAAAAGTATTATAAAGGAATACTGTGAACAACTATATTTTTGAAAATTGTGATGAAATAGGAAAATCCCTAGAGAGACAAAAAATCTCTTAAAATTGACTCAAAGTAAACCTATAAAAAGAGATGAATTAGTAATTATAAAATATTTCCACAAAGCTCACATCTCACTTATGAATTCTCCCAGTTAAAGAAGAATTTTTAAAAATTACTAATAAAATCTTCCAAAAATAGCAAAGACCCTATCCATCACATTCTATGAGGTCAATCTAACCCTGGGATCCAAAAGGAGATAAAGTTATCACAAGAAGAAAATTGCAAAGTCTACCAAGAGATGAATGGAGCAAGAAAATGCTCTATGCATATGCAAGGCAATATTTTTCAGCTGTCAAAAGAAATGCTATGTGCTACAACATGAATGAATTTTGAAAGTGTTATGCTAATTAAAAGAAGCCAGACACACAAAGACAAATATCGTGTGAGTTCATTTGTATGAGGTATCTAGAATAGACAAATTTACAGAGATAGAAAATAAAGGAGATTCCCAGGGGTGGGGGTGAGTGAAGAGGAATGAGAACTTGTTCTTTGGTAGGCATGGAGTTCCTGTTTGGGAGGAAGAAAAAGCTCTGGAAATGGAAAGTGGTGATGGTTAAACCTCATTGTGAATGTACTTAACAACATGAGTTGCTCACTAGAAATGATAAATTTTATGTCACATGTATTTTATTGCAATAAAAATATCAGTAATATTTAAAACCCGGATAAAAAAACTATAGACCAGTTTCTGTATTCCTGATGAACATAGATATAAAAATCCTCAATAAGATTCTAGAAAACTAAATCCAACAACATGTAAAAAAGGATTATGCATCATGACCGAAGGAGTTTTAGCTAAGGAATGCAAGGCTATTTAACAACCCCCAAAAATCAATGAAGGTAATACACTAAAATTAATGGAATAAAGGGGAAAAAATTCATGAGATCTCGAGATGAAGAAAAAGTATTTAAAAACCCTCTAACATGATAAGACACTTAAACTGCTAATAGAAGGAAAGTTTCTCAACTTCATTAAGGATATGTTAAAAACAAAACAACAGTTGCTATTGTACCTAATGGAGAAAGACTGAGAGCTTCACCCTGAAGAGCAAAACAAGATAAGGACGCCCTCTTTGACCATGCCAGTCAATGAAGGCTGCACTAGAAGGTTGTGCTAGGGAAACTAAGCAAGAAAATGAAAAAAAAAAGATGTCCATATTGGAAAGGAACAAGTAAAATGATCTCTATCTGTAGATGATATGAACTTTCCAAAAACTTCACTAAAAACTATTAGAACTAATAAAATAAGTATGGCAAGGCTGCAAGATATGCAATTAAAAAACCAACTGTATTTTTACACACCAGCAATGAGCAATCTGAAAATAAAATCACAAAAGTAATTCCTTTTACAATAGTATTAAAAAGACTAAAGTACCTACTTAGGAATACATTTAACGAAAGAATTTCAAGATTTGTACCGCAAAAACTACAAAACACTATTGAAAGGAATTAAATGGAAAGATAGACTTAATATGGTTAAATGTCAATACTCCACAAATTGATCTAAAGATTCAAAATAATCTCTATCAAAATCCTAACAATATTTTTAAAGAAAATTACAAAGCTCATCCTAAAAGTCATATTGAACTATCAGAGACCAAACAGTTTGCAAAAGAACGAATTTGGGAGAGCCAGAGTTCTAATTTCAAAACTTCCGGCCAAGATGAAGGCATAGGTAGATGCACTGTGTCTCCTCCCATAGCCAAAAGAAAGACAACAATAAATTTAAAAACAACAACAAAAAACTAACAGAAAATTGAACTGTATGAAAGTTTGAAAACCAAGGAATTGAAGAAACATTCATCCAGACCAGTAGGAGGGGTGGAGACAGGCAGGGAGGAGAAAACTCAAGGCAAGGCAGCAGCTGGAGGACCAGGGTGGGCAAGGTGGTGGCTGGTGGACTGGGTGAGGTGGTGGCTGGCAGAGTGGATGGTCCCACATATGCATGTAGATAAACCAGGAGGAACAACTGGGGAACAAGATAGACCACGCAACCCAGGGTTCCGGCGCAGGGAAATAAAGCCTGAAAATCTGTGACTGAAAAAATCTGTGAGGGTTGAGGTGGTGGGAGAAACTCCCAGCCTCACAGGAGAGATCCTTGGAGAGACCCACAGGGTCCTAGATCATACACAAAACCACCCACCTGGGAATCAGCACCAGAAGGGCCCAATTTGCTTGTGGGTAGCAGAGGAAGTGACTGAAAGCCTGCCGAGAGCTTAACAAGTGGTATTGTTCCCTCTCAGACCCCTCCCCCACATACAGCGCCACAACGCAGCAACCTGGGTTGGCCTGCCCTGGCAAATACCTAAGGCTCTACCCCTTACTATGTAACATGGGCACTGAGACAAAAAATATATGGCTGAAATGAAAGAACAGATCAAAGCTCCAGAAAAAATACAACTATTAAGTGATGAAGAGATAGCCAACCTATCAGATGCAAGCTCAAAACACTGGTAATCAGGAAGCTCACATAATTGGTTGTGTATGGTTGTAAAACAGAGCAAAAAGTGAAGGCTATGAAAAGTGAAATAAAGGAAAATGTACAGGGAGCCAACAGTGACGGGAAGGAAACCGGGACTGAAATCAACAGTTTGGAGCAGAAGGAAGAAATAAACATTCAACCATAATAGAATGAAGAAACAAGAAATCAAATAAATGAGGAGAGGCTTAGGAACTTCCAGGACATCTTTAAACATTCCAACATCTGAATCATAGGATTGCCAGAAGGAGAGGAGGAAGACCAAGAAATCGAAAACTTATTTGAAAAAATAATGAAGGAAAACTTCCTCAATCTGGCAAAGGAAATAGACTTCCAGGGAGTCCAGGAAGCTCAGAGAGTCGCAAAGAAGCTGGACCCAAGGAAGCACACGCCAAGGTACATCATAATTAAATTACTCAAGATTAAAGAGAAGGATAGAATCTTAAAAGCTGCAAGAGAGAAGGAGACAGTTACCTACAACAGAGTGCCCATAAGACTGTCAGCTGATTTCTCAGAGAAACCTTGCAAGCAAGGAGGGGCTGGAAAGAAGTATTCAGAGTCATGAAAGGCAAGGATCTACATCCAAGATTACTCTATCCAGTAAAGCTGTCGTTTAGAATGGAAGAGCAGATAAAGTGCTTCCCAGGTAAGGTCAAGTTAAAGGAGTTCATCATCACCAAGCCTTTATTATGGGAAATGTTAAAGGGATTTAGCTAACAAAAAGAAGATAAAAAATATGAACAGTAAAATGACAACAAATTTCACAACTATCACAACCAAACCTGAAAACAAACAAACAAATGAAACCCCAAAAATGAACTAAGCAAACAACTAGAACAGGAACAGATTGATAGAAATAAAGATCACATGTAGGGTTATCAGTCGAGAAGGGGAGGGAGAAATGGGGGAAAATGTACAGAAAATAAGTAGCATTAATAGTAGGTAGAAAATAGACAGGGGAAGATTAAGAATAGTATAGGAAATGTAGAAGCCAAAGAACTTAATATATGACCCATGGACTGAACTAAAGAGGGGAAATGTGGGTGGGAGGGGGTGTGTAGGGTGGAGGGGAATAAAGGCAGGGAAATGGTACAACTGTAATAGCATAATCAATAAAATATATTTAAATTTTTTTTTAAAAACCTACTCCAAAGCTACAGTAATTAAGACTGTGAAGTACTGGAGTAGGATAGAAATAGAGATCAATGGAATAGAGTTAGAGTCTAGAATTAATGATCATTTGTGCTTACATGTATTAGCAACTAATTTTTTGACAAAGGTGGCATGAAAATTACATGGGAAAATGAGTCTTTTCAACAAATGGTGCTATGAACACTGGATACCCACATTTAAAAGAATGAATTTGGACCTTACCATACACCTTATACAAATATTAATTCAAAATGGATCATATACCTAACTGTAAGAACTAAAACTGAAACTCTGAGAAAAAAAAAAAAACAGGAATAAATCTTTGTGACCTTGATTTCTTAGATGTGACACCATAAGCATAAGCAGCAAAAAGAAAAATACATTGAAATAAATAAAAATGAAAAACTTTTTGCGCTGCAAACTATACTACCAAAAAAGTGAGAAGATAATCCATAGAAAAGAAGTATTTGCAACTGTTTATCTGCTGAAAACTTGTATACAGTATAAAGAACTCTTAAAATAAAAGGACAAATAACTGAAAATAGGGGCAAAGGATTTGAACAGATATTTCTCCAAGAAAATACACAAATGGCCAATAAGCACATAAAAATATGTTCAACACCATTAATCCTTAGGAAACTGCAAGTCAAAACGATGAGATACCGCTCTCCCCACTAAAACGATCATATGGAAAGAGACAGTAACAAGTACTGGCGAAGACATGGAGAAGTTGGAGCCCTTCTACACTGCTGGTGGCAAAGTGAAATGGTGCAGCCACTTTGGAAAAAAGTTTGGTAGTTTCTAAAAAAACTGAATATAAAAAAAGTAAGCACCTACACAAAGATCCCACTCTTAGATGTATGTGCAAGGGAAATGTAACCATTTGTCCACACAAAAACTAGTACACAAATGAACAAATGTCCATTACTAATAATAGCCAGCAAAGGGAAATAACCCAAATGCCCATCAACTGATGAGTGAATAACCACGAAACAGAGCACATCCCTTGGCAATAACAGGAAATTAATGATACATGCTATAACATGGATAACCTTTGAAAATGTTACACTAGTGAAAACATTAAGCTGGTCACAAAAGAATCACAGATGTTTCCTTTTTAATGAAATGAACAGACAAATCTAGAGCAGAACGTGAATTGCTGGTTGCCTAGAGCCGGGAGATGTAGAGGGTGGGAGAGGGACATATGAGGGACACTGGGTGCCCTTTGGGGGTGATAGACATGTTTAAAAATCGATTATAGTGATTGTACAAGTCTATGAATACACTAAAAGTCACTGGACTGTTCATGTTAACTTGGTAAATTGTAGGGTATATGACTTATATCTCAATTCAGTATCTGCATTTACAAATAAAGAAAATGAAGCTCAGAGGAATTAAATAACTTGCCCAGGACATTCAACTATTCTGCAGAAAACTGGAATTTAGGTTCTTTAGTTGTGTCTTGAAAGCATAATCTCTTTTTGTGTCTTGAAGAGGATTCTGTTGTCAGTGTGTACCAAGTACAAATAATACAGAGACTAGAGCAGAGAAAGTTTGTGTTAAATAGCACTTTTTAAAACAAAAATGTTGAAGGAATTCTCCTCACTGGACTGCTTCTTCAATTTCTTTATATGTCATAAAAGACCTTCAGCATTTATAATATAAGTGGCAAGAGGTTCAAATTATAATGCTTTGAAAAACTATGGTCGATTTCCCTTATTCACTTATAGTTATGTTCTGTGGAGTCCCACAAACAATGAATTTGTGAATACGGAAGCATTAATCCAGGCAAATAGGGAGTTAAGTTTGGGCGAGTCTCTGGTTACAACATGCTTGTCAATCAGTCAACAACATAACCTTGTTTTACGTGTGTTTCCAGTTAAAGACACTTGAGTATATATCGCTGATTCACTAACACTGCACTTGTATTCCACAGCACAATAACTCAACGCCTGGACAAAGCTTACCTAACACACACATTTGCTCTGTCAGGGCACATTACAGCATTCTTATTTTTAGAACACTAGACAGTGCTATACTTCGAGGCCATTTCAAACAGCAAAATCAACAAAAAATACAAAAATGCAAATAATGTGGCAGTACACAAACTGAGAAAAGGACACTTGTTAGCAGCATGAGAGCTGGCACAGGAAGGCAGTGAGTGTTGCCTTGTGCAGCCTTGGCTTGGAATGTGGGCATCAGGCAATTCGAGATTTTTACCACTACGCTTGCCTACAAAGGACCACTAAAGTACTAGTCTTGATTTTGAGGTTACAAATTAATTTTACTGAATAGGTGAATTTGACAATACAGAATCTGCAAATAAAGAGAACAATCTATTAATTAATGGGTAAAGGCTATGCAGTAAGAATGTATCTATTTTCAATGGAAATAGATATCGGGAAATTTTATAAAGGACACAGAAAATGTTTACCTGTGGGAATCAATTTACTGACTGCCTACGTGCGCCCCCTGGTGGATAACAGGACATAAGTAGTAGACTATACTGTCTGAGACTAAATCGCTTACATCAAACTTGGCACTGTGTGCAATTCTCTTTTTTGGGCAAGATATTTTTGGTAATACAATATACCAATTCCATTTGTCTTCCTGAAGACTAGTAGGAAAAAGCTACTAATTATCCAATTTCAGCCTAGTACAGGCAAATTTAGCATGTTTTGTGGAGAGCCCCAGCAATCCAAAGTAAAAAATACTGGGCAACCTAGTGAGAAATAACTCGTACAATCTAATTTAATTTGGATAATTTGACATGCACAGGTCCCTCTAAAAGATTCCTCTAAGTTGGGAAATGAAAAGTTACTGGATGTAAAGTAACACCATGGCCTCTGGAAACTGTCAAGTCTGCAAGACACTGGCTGATCAGTTATCAAGGTTTTTGCCTTGTCAGTCCAATACAGGGCTGAGAAAAGTAGCTTTACAGTTGTTCATATGGAAAATAATACAATAATCATTAAATAACAATACAAGAATAAACTGTTACACGTACTCACAACTGTAAACCTACTTCCCCCTACCCTGTATATTATTGATCACAAGTATTAGAATAAATATACTATATGTATGTTACATATATATAGTCTATTGAGTTTAGAACATCTAGAGAATAGGTATTTAAGGGAAACTCCCTTAGATTTAGAAAAAGGATTAAAAGCAAAGCGTACCCATCTGCTCAGCATTCCCTCCCTTACAATCTTCGCTTTCTGTGAACTCACTGAAAGCGCGAAGACATTCCTTCACTGAGCCATCAGAATCAGAAAGAGTGCCATCTTCAGTGAGTGACTTATTGAAATCAAATTCTGATGCAGATATTTGGGGTTGGGTTCGTGAACGCTGACATTCAGTTTCTTCTTTCTGAGCATCATAAACTATTTTCACATGTTTTTTGCTCTTTGTATAACCTTTGTTATGCTTCTCATTCTGTATGTCCTTGTCACTGAGAGATGCACAAGATACGTTTTCTTCTAAAATACGTATGTACCTTTTATCACCACCAGGGCTTCCCAACTTAGAGATACGTTTTTTAACACTATACAAATTTACATTATTTTTACGTTATTTAATGTGCAGTGAGGTTTTCATGAGCGATTTTAGTGGTTCTAATTTACAGTCATCATCTATTTGTGTGGTTAGTTGGTTTTATCTATTTTTTCCTCTTCTGTGCCTCTCATATGAAGATTTCTCTCCTTTGAGGATGTTGTATGTACCCTTTCCTCCCTATTCTGGTGTCTGAAGCCTCTAAATGGTTTCGCTTTCTTGGAAGTAGGCATCTATCTACCTCTTGCATCACATGGCCATCTTTATCAGAATCTTGAATATTTGTTTTAATTCTTATTGCTGAAACAGAAGGTCTTTGGCTGCCCAGGATATGTGGCAATTTTCGGTTCCAGATTTTTCAGGTGGTAGAAGCGCTGAGTCTCAGGGTCGTCGTGTTGGCTTTCGATGGCCCTGGCAGTCCTGTAGAATAACTGAGCAAAGGATCACATTCAGATGGTCACTGGACATTTGTGGTCTGTCCCATACTTTCCAGGCTCTTTGTTCTTGGATGGTTCACTCCACTTTTCCTTTAGAACCTGGCTATTTTCAGGAAAATCGTGTCTCACATTTGAGTCCCTCAACGAGACCATAGGGCTTCACAATAGCTCTTCGAGCCGTGAACTCAGAAAGCCTCTGCTTTTCTTCAGCCTCAGTCCTGACTCGATTTCTTTGTTGATTCGTTCCAATTCTGCCACAGCTGTGTCTAGTGTTCTCAATGGCCGATGAGTTTTGTTTTATCTTTAAAAATCGCATAACATGAAATGCAAACTCCAGGACATCCTGGACAAGTAGTTTCCTATCATTAGCCCTTCTAAACCCAGTTTAATTGATCCACATTAGTTATTTACTAATTGATCAGTTCTTGGAAAGAAAATGAGAAGTCAATGACTCACTGTTTAAGCCTTTCAAATGTCTAGCTTTTCCCATGACAGATTAAAGTACATTTGTACCTTAGTACTAGGGTGAGTATACATTGGTGGGACAGTGCAGGTCTATAAATAATTATTAAACTGTGTCAAATGTGACATAATTTGGATAAACACTATTCACCTTATTATTTACCAAACAGTGACGATTTGGAAACAATTCAAATCGCTGAATTCCTCTTACCCTGAACTATTATTCAAAGCAGTAGACTTTACTTAATTTAGTTGGCCCTAACATTCTAAGGTCCCTGATGTTCTACAGAATGCCTCAAACACACAATAAAAGACATGGCCCCACCAACAACCACAAAGAATCAACAAATAAAACGAAACTCCGGAGCAGCTGGATCTACACTGGGAAGGAAAACCAAGCTGGTGGCAAGAGATAAGGCTGGCGGTGCTGGCGGCTCACCACACCTGGCAGCTCCTTTCTCTTCACTAAGGAAATCACACCTCTTCCCTCTTTCCAAGATACACTTTCCTGTATCAATTATGGCATAATTTACACACTTTCTCCTTCTTCCAAACAAGAGATTTCAGATATGAGATGTGGTCCAAATTATGCTCCTTAGAACTCTGACGTTTAGATGACTCACGTGTGTGGATAACATACACATGCTCCCTCTTTACACAGTGAGTTTTCTCCTGGCTCCACAGCCTTCTATTTATCACTGATTGTCCACTAAGAAACTATCTCCATTAAAACCCAGAACAAAGTGTGTGACAAAGGTGCACGGCATTTTGATGGAGGGGAGAGGAATGAAAGAGCAGGCACAGGGACAATTATCCTAGAATTCAAACATAAACGCCTGGATCTCATTTCTCTTTAAATAAACTTGGAAAGGGGAGTAAACTCTGGATAACCAGTCAGAACTGCTTTTTGGCAACAGCTGGGTTTTATTTGGTTGCCAGGATTCAGAGAGAGCTGTTTGTGCTCTCGGGTGCGATTGAAAAAGAGAGTGATTATACTTTTCCTCCGCTTCACAAGGTAATATTTCTTTTGCTCCACCAGAAGCTAGATTTGGAAGGCTAATTCTGAAGTTGGAAGGCACACGTGAAATCTTCGCTCAGGCTAGAGGTGATTGGAAACAGCTTCTTCTGATTTGTAATTACTCCTTCCCCAACCTGGGTCCCAGGCCAATGCTTTTCACCAGAGCACAGTAAGCCCCTGATAATAATTTCACGCTGGGTATGTGCTACAGGGAGAAAGGAAAACACCACACAAGACCACCCACATGCATCTCACAACCCGCGAACCTCTGCACGCGCTTTAGGATTCCGAGCACACGCTGGTCTTGAGACGTGCAGGCCCAGAGCAGGCTCCCGGCGGGGCCCCGCCCCCCGAGCCCCGAGGCCGCTCCCGTCGGGCGAGCGCGGGGCGTGCAGAGCTTGCCGTCGCTCCTGGGGGGAAGCGCCCTCCCAAACACAGGAGAGAGACGCGTTGGGACAGGCCGCCCACGGCAACCATCTTCTGAATATCACTGGGACGCCCCCCTCCCCAGGTTTCACAGTTCCTGAAAGATCACCTGTAAGATCTGTGAAAATGCCCCTAAACTGGAGCCCCACAGCACCCTCGCTTTTCGGGACATCTCAGAACACTCTTCCCGCGGGAAGGACTGGGCAAGCGGGGATAAGGACCAGCACCCGGCGTGCGGGGCTGGAAGGACGCACGGCGCTCGGGGGCGCTCGGGGGCGCTCGGGGGCGCTCGGGGGCGCTCGGGGGCGCTCGGGGGCGCTCGGGGGCGCTCGGGGGCGCTCGGGGGCGCTCGGGGGCGCTCGGGGGCGCTCGGGGGCGCTCGGGGGCGCTCGGGGGCGCTCGGGGGCGCTCGGGGGCGGCTTGGCTGCTCGGTGTAAGGCGAGCGCATGCTCTCGCCCGGAACGGCCGCTCTGTAGGAACTGCCCTGGAATGGTCACGTAGAGGAGCACACCACGGCCCCTCTTTGGGGGCTGGGGGGAGGCGGGTCCTGGGCATCGGAGAAAGGAAAGACGAGGGTGTTTCCGAATGGGGGAGAGAGACAGAAAGCTGGAACAGGGTTTTATGTCCTTTCCAGGGACACAGACCAGAGGACCAGAGAACCTGTCCGAAAACGCAAGTAGAGCAGTGGAATGGAGGTCGGCGGGGAACTAACGGGAAGACTGCCCTCCTCCCGACACACCCCAGTCTGCGCTGTGTGACCCCTTTTCACTTCCAGACCAGCGAACGGGGTGAAGAAATCGGTCACCAGTGAGGGCTGTCCTCACGTCCCTGCCACCCGCATACCTTGACCACAGTTTACAATGGTCCCTGCAAGCTGTGCTAACTGACGACAAGCTAATTTTTAAAAATACAGTTTACATCATTTCTTTTGGCCATTTTAGCCACGGTAATGCTATGATTAACTTTCTTATGCTACAGTACTTAAGAACTGGAAACAAGTTATATGACTCAGCAGCGACACTTACACCTATTTCCAATGGAGAAAATTCTTGGCCTCTTCCACGAATGGGAATGGTTGGTAGTCAAGCCCTCCCCAAGCCCCGCGGACGGTCTCCCCGCACGCCCCTTCTCCCCTACGGCCTCAGCGCGGCTCCTCTGCACCGGGAGCACCTCAAGCAGCTGCAACCACTTGCCTCACTCAGTTCCCACTGCATTTCCTGGGTCTGAACTGTCAGTGCAAGCGCTACCATTAACCCCCGGGGCTTTCACAGGACATGGAAAATGACCAAAATAATGCAAAAGGTGTCGTGGTCAAGGCCACACCACAGGCTCAGAAACTGTGGGTGTTATTGGCGAGATCAGGCAAAAGCAAACACCTGCCCTGATACCGCTGATGCCTCAGGGTAGCATGTTTGATATGCCACCACTACTCAAAGGTGGGGCGTCTCAGATTTCCCGAGCAATAGTGAGGCTGGGGGTGCCGTCAAGGGAGCAAATGGGAAGCGAGCTGAGAGCGAATGGTAGGCAGAGTGGCACCTGAGTGTGAAGTGTGCGTGTCCGTCCTTTCCTGGGGAAGGAAGGTCATAGAGACCTAGCCTCTAGAGGTAAGGAAAAGAAGTCCCCAGGAGCTGAAAGAAACCCCGAATTAAGGAACCTCCTGCCTTATGGAGGTAGGGCCTGCCTTGCTCCTAAGTAACCTCCTTTGATTTTTGTTAAAAGTTTTTCTGTGAACCTTCGTAGATCATGGAGAGAACCTCAGTTTGGGAGCACATCTCAGCTTTGCCTTTCTCTAACATGTGACCCTGGGCAAGTATCTGACTTACCTGAGTTTTTGCTTCTCGAGTTATAAAAGCAACTTGCCTTTTATACAGTGGTAGAATTCAATGTGATATCAGGTATTATACCAAAGTGACTGGCAAAAAGTAGGTGAGGATTTAGGAGGACAGTGAAGCCTGTCCCAAGCACTACTCCTCTTCCCCATCCATATGCATATCCACACATATCCACCTGATGCTTGTCCCTAAAATCCTTCCAGTTGAAACTAATTCATAAAAGGGAAACATCCCTGTTCCATTGGTCTTCTTTGTACATTGAAAGTGTCTTGGGATGAATGGCCTCCTAAGTCCCTTAAAACTTGAATTAGTCTTTGAGATGCTTTGCTTTTCTCCCAATAGAGCACAATGAGCCTGGGTGCTTGGGGGGCAGGGGAAGGACAGGCCCTTCAGCCCTGGAGCACTCGAGGAGGTCCATGAATCCCCCTCTAAGAAACTACGTGCTGGGGGCCCTTCTTCCTTTCTTTTCTTTGCGAACATCACATTATCTCAAATGCTTATGGATACTTTAGAAATGGGGAAAAATTTTTTTTCTTGTTTTTTCTCAGTGACAATAGCCCTGATGATGTTTAAAATCTTCATGCAAGGATATGTTTATTGATTTTAGAGAGAGAGTGAAGGGGGCTCCACCTACAGAACTCCCTGGTCATCATGGATTAGAATAAAAATGCATGATTTGCTTGGGGAGGAAAGGTGACCAGTCCCTCACAGGAGAAAGGTCCTGAACACCTTCCCTGCATTTTTATTGAGTTCAGCTCACACAGAGATACATAGTATGCACATAAAGCTCATCAACCAGTGTTCAAAATGCTACTGACATCACTTACAGATAATAGTTGAAGAAACACAGGAATTGTCTCAGGTCAGGGTTGGCTTTAGCTTGTGTCTGTTTCATAGCAACAGGGCAGAGCAGGTCTCAAAGGAAATACTGTATATTCTTTCTCTGGCCAGATTCGCCCCTGGGAGCTGTCTGTTCCAGGACGAGGTCGCAGCTGCCTCTGGCACAGTTCCCAGGCTGAGTCAGGCAGGGGAAGCAAAGCAGCCAAGAGACTAGGAGACTTTTGCAAAAAGACTGAGGGCTCAGACTATGACAAAGCCAAGAGGTGAGGGTCTTTCTGCCCCTTCTCTGAAGACCCCTAAAGCCTTCCCTAATGGCCCTTTATGAAGGTGCCTGTCTTAGGTTGTCCCTCCTCTTTTGAGGGATCTTACCCATCGTTGGCTAACCAGTCATCTGCCCTGGCAAAGCAGGGGGAAGTGAAGGAGGCAGGGGCCGCACTCCTGCCAGGAGGTAATGTTCTGTCTCCTTAGTGGCACATGGCCCCAAGGCCTTTTCACTCAGCTCCAGCATGAGACAAAAGGCTACAGTCCTTGAAGCCAGGCAGGAAGCTCCCAACAACTGAGGATGGGAGAGAAGCATTGATGTGAGAGAAAAACATCAGTCTCCCGTATGCATGCCCCAACTGGGGGCGGAACTGGCAACTTATGTTTGTGCCCTGACCAGAGACTGAACCTGCAACCTTTTGGTGTTCAGGATGACATTCCAACCAACGAAGCCACTGAGTCAGGGCAGCCCTGATGACTTTTAAACAATTCAAGAATGCTGGGAGTATCTAATATTAATTTAGTTTTATCTCTTAATATGGCACAACTGTTTTGCCAGTAAAACATTAGCAGGTGTATTCTTTTTGTTTTGGTGGTGGGGAGGTGTGTAAGTCACAGTGATCACCCTGAAAGTCCTCAAAATGCTCTCCAATGAGGTTGATAAGTATTGATGTCTGCATTTACAAATGAAACAACCTAGACTGGATACTTTTCATAAGTCCCTTTCTAGGATTATTTTTACCTGATGAATTTTCCACACCTTAAATTATTTTACTTTTCCACTAAATGCTTTTTATAGCTGACTTTTATTGAATATGTCCTCCCTTTTAGACACCAGAAAAATGTGAATGCCTCAGCAGTTTCCAAATCATGACATTAATGTGATTCGCAAAGAAAGATACTTTTTTTAATGACAAAAAATTAAAGTTGCCTATTCATCAGTGGCAACTTCCTCACTCTGAGGGCTCAGTCTTCATCAGAGGCTGTGGAAACGACGTCGGTTGTTTTCGATTTTGTGCCCAACACCGTGCTGCTGCCGGCACTCCTAGAAAAAGAAGTGTCCGAGACGCCCTCTGCTGGCTGAAAGTAGGACCGGTCAGCCAGCTGCGGGTCCACGGCGTAGTCACGCTCCTGTTTCTTCACAAAACTGAAACATGAAAACACGTATCAAGAACTGTTTTAAATTGTGTGTTTGCTGCACAACCCAAAAAAGCATCACTAAAGTTAAAACAGGGTATGAATTCTGTCCAATATTTTGGTTACTTGATATAATACCATGCAAATGAATGAAAACTGTTAGACCCTAAGCACATGTGCTACGGAGACAGAGTTCACAGCCCTTTTGTTCAAGGCCATCGAAAAAGGATGCATAACTAGATTATATTCTTTCCAGTTGATTAGGGTGATTTCTTCTAGAATCAGGGGTGTTCGAACCTGCAGCCCGAGGGCCGCATTCATCCCAGGATGGCTATGCATGTGGCCCAACACAAAATTGTAAATTACAACACTGAGATTTTTTTGTGATTACATGTCGCGATGTATTTACTGTGTGGCCCGGAGACACCAAAAGATTGGACACTCCTGTATCTAGATGATTATTTAAAATATTGGGAAATGTTCAAGAGGGATATTCCCTAAGAGACAGCCCAGTTTTCTTTCTGAATAGTGGAAATGAAGCCAACTGAATGCCTTCTAAATAAATTTGAAAGTTACGTTTTCCTGACAGCCCGTTAGAGACACGGGTAAGAGCTGCACATCAGGTATGTTACAGAGACTCCGGAGGTCTGTAGACTTACCTTGTCTTCAGTTTGTACAGCAGGGAACTAGATACTGCCAAGAGGATGACGAAAAGGCAGAGGGTCAGCAACGAAATGCCCAGCATTAATTTTAACTTGGTATCCTGCTGCTCTACCCCTTTGTCTTCATTTGTAGCATTCAAATCAGAGCCTAAGAGGAAAGAAAGACAATGCAATGGAAAAGAGTAATCGTGTGCGTCCAGCATGTTTTTCGGGAGGAGTAAGGGTTGCAAAGCCGCTGCAGAAAGGCTTTCCACCCTCCCGAGTAGTCACTGCTCCCCCCTCCCCGCCTCCCCTCAGGCAACGCGCAGGAGAAGGATCTGGGTTGCCTCCCGGGGCCGAGTGCTCTTGCTCGGTTTAACCTTCGCAGCGACCCTGGAAAAACTGCCCTCAGCTGCAGTTTACAGCATCACAGAAGATTACAAATTTGCCCAGGACACAGAACTATTAGGCGGCAAAATCTGGTTTCAAACACAGGTTACCAATATGTGTATGTAGTAGACTTCCTCCCTAATAAAAACCAGTTCAAAACTCTAAAGAGATTGCTATTAAAAATGTGAATTTACACACATTATTCAAAAGAGAAAGATGCAATTCGACTCTGGAGATAGGATTGATTTTTCTTTTAAGCTGATGTAATGGTGTATCAGATGCTTTCTCCATAAATGTGAAGAACTAAACTTATCATTTTATTACTGAGATCAAACCTCATGTATTCGATGTCAAAGGAAGAAACTAAAACTTACTTACCTTTCTAAAATAAGTTATATAATAAATATGTCCAGACCCAGAGATGTCAAAAGCCTTTTTACTAAATCTATTAATGAAAATATCTTTACTGTCAAATTTTATATTTTTAAAATATATGTCAGACTTAATAGACGTTCATCTAATGATCGTTTTAAATACTTTAAATGATATGTTAATACTTCTCCCCTTTCCCCCAACATCCTTGAAGAGTTTCAAGGGCATTCCTTATCTTCTAGGTAACGACGTTTTGGTAATAAGCAATGTCAAGCTCTCCTATCTGTATGCTCTGATTTTTAAAAATAGTAATTGTTAAAGTGAAGTGAAATGTGTACAATTGTCAAAGAATAATATCTTGACTTTGAGGCAGATTATTTTGGGAATGAACAAATTATGTGAAAATGGGCCGTGCTCCTGAATTGCTCTGCTACTTTTTTAAAGGGTTTTATAAAGAACTCCTGTTTGTCAAAACGATGGTCAAAACTAGAGGAGGTTTGGGGTTCCTACCCACTGGGAATCAAGGAAACTCTCATGGCAAGTTTGAACGGGGTTTCTCCATAAGCCTTGGTTTTCTCACCTGTAAAATGGAGATCATACCAACCTCACGGGGCTGCTGTGAGGATGAACATAGTAATGTGTGTAAAGCACTGGCATATGAGTGTGTGCTCTGTGATTAAAAATCAATCACACTCAATTTAATTACTTAAAAAGACAAAATATTTCTCAAGTGGCCCAGGATCTGTCATTCTTATGTCTAGCTCTTCTAAGACAAAGATGCCTCGCTCCATTTTCTTGAAGCGCGGCAGGGCAAGAGGCGGCCCCTGTCAAGTAATCGCGTGCCGAGCTGACGGGATGGGCCTTCCATGTAGCACCAGAGGCTCTTTCTTTTTCAGTGGTTTATTTGCAAGACAGAGATTTGAGGAGCATTAATATATTACCTTGTCATGAAATTTTCCATTCAAATCAGGAGTTCTTTCAGGTATATAAATATAATTAATCCATTAATGAAAATTACTGCATTCAGCAGCAGGAATTCCCTCATTCATTGCTGGCAAGAATGCAACATGGTGTAGCCACTTTGGAAGATAGTTTGGTCATTTCTTACAAAGCTACACAGAGTCTTACTATACAATCCAGCCAACACAATCCTTGGTTATTTCAAATGAGTTGAAAATTTGTGTCCTCACAAAACCTACATCTGAATGTTTATAGATTTATTTATATTGCCAAAATTTGGAAGCAATCAGATGACCTTTAGTGGGTGACTGGATAAACAAACTTGTACCTCCGTACAGTGGAATATTATTCAGTGATGAAAAGACATGAACTATCAAGCCATGGAAATCTATAGAGGGATCTTATGTGCATATCACTAAGCAAAAGAAGCCAGTCTGAAAAAGCTACATGATGTATATGTATTTCAAATATAAGACATTCTGGAAAAGGCAAAACTATGGAGACATGAAAATTTCAGTAGTTGCCAGAAGCAGGACTGAGGAAGAGACGGATTAATGGGGCTCAGAGGATTTTTAGGGCAGGAAAGCTATTCTTTGTGAGACTGCAGTGGTGGACATGTGACATTTCCATTCATCAAAACCCGTAGATTTGACTGTAATTGAACAATAAAATTTTTTTAAAAAAACTGTAATTGAGCAACAATAAAAATTAAAAAAAACCCACATTTGTAT
This sequence comes from Micronycteris hirsuta, assembly GCA_004026765.1. Lineage (NCBI taxonomy): Eukaryota > Metazoa > Chordata > Mammalia > Chiroptera > Phyllostomidae > Micronycteris > Micronycteris hirsuta. Next base: position 45,332 of record PVJI01007608.1, read on the forward strand.
AACACAAAAAGTGGACCCTAATGTAAACAGTGAACTCTGGTTAATGATACAGTTATTAATACTGGCTCACAAATTATAAAAACTGTACCACACCAATGGAAGGCGGTAGTAAGGGGAAACTGCGCACAGGGAATATATGAGAACTCTCTTAATTTCTGCTCAATTTCCCTGTAACCCTAAAACTACTCTAAACACAAAGTCTATCAATTAAAAAAACAAACTGCATTCTATATTTTATTCACCTGCCTACTCCTCTATTTGGTCCATCTGTTTCAGGAGCATAAGTTATAAAACAGGAAGACGGAAATTGTCGTCTGCAATATGGTAACTGGAGAACAGGCTTAACCACTGTAACTTTCCTAAAGTGGCAAATGGCCTCTGCCTCAGTGTTAGCCACCACCCTGCCCTCGTGCATACACCTTACCAGAAACGCAGTGTCGCCATGAAGACGCTGCCCTGTGTGCAAGTATTTATGTTTTCATTTAATTGAAGCATTTTGTTCTTACTTGGAATTGGTTGAAATAATTGATCTTTTGCTTCTTCGTTCCCCTTTGTTTCATTTAAAGCTGTTAAAACAATAAATTGGTGTTATGGTAAACAAAATTCACTTACTAAAAATGTGTGTGTATAATATATACAGTTTATTCTCATTATTCATGGTAGTTGTTTTTACAATCCTGGGGGAAATACAGGGTTAGTTAGGTTCCTGTGAGGTCAGAACATTTTCGTCAATCAATACAAAACCTTGTTTTATGCGTGCTTATGTTTACAGATATTTTATTTCGGTATATATTGCTGATCCGTTAAATTGCACTGACAGCCAATGAGCACTCTAGGTCCTGCCTAAACAAAGCTCACCCAGCACACACATGCTCCGTAAGGCGCATGCATCGCAGCCGTCTTGCGCTTAGGAACAGTAACCGGGATCTAATGCTACGCTTAGGGGATATTTTAAAGAGCAAAACACCAACAGAAAATACATGTAGCACTAAATAGACCACAAAAATGACACTTATTTGCAGTAGGAGAGCTGAAAAAAAAGAAGGCAGAACGTTGCCTTTTTCTCCCTCAGCTGCGAATGTTAGCGGCAGGCGGTTACAAAGTTTGGCAGCTCTGAGCGCGGCTGCAGGTGACTGTGAAAGTGCTTCAGATATGGACCTGGGGGCAACAGATAAACCTCAGGGGCTGGTAGGTTCTCAAATACAGAATATGCAAATAGTGAAGGTCAGCTGAATATGGCATATATTTTACATATGTAATACATGCATATATGTGTGATATTATATTTATACATGTGTGTGTTTACATTACATTCACATATGCATATAAATATCTGATAGCACATTGCATTTATAGTGTATGCTTGCATATGTATGATGCATTCATTAATTTCATGCATGCATGCATTTTGATATGCACTTTGCATTTATTCCTGCATCTCCATGTGCTTATGTGCATGCTGCTCCGAACACAAGAGGGACTGTATTGGACAAGATCCTTATTTAAAATTTTTAATCGTAAATGAATTGATTGTAACAGTTGTAGAAACATAAAACGTGTCGGGGAGAATTAGAAGCAAAGCACTTGATCAACATTCTGGGTTTGTTTTGTGTTTGCTATCACATGTCATGATGGCAGCAAAATGTGGACATTAATTCTTAGTATTAGAACTATTGACACAGATTTTGGCTTTTTTACATACGACTTTAGTACGACAAAACATCCCAGCTACCTCACTACTATGAGTTTACCTTTAGCTAGCATTGTCCAAAATGCAGGCTCATTTGGAACCTGGGTTGACTCTGTTTAAAAAAACAAAATAGAACAGGATGACAAAATAAGGTAATTTGGCTTTAGTAAATTTGTGATAGAACACTCATTCACTTGTTTGTTAGTTTAGGCATTTACTAGTTAAACCTTGAGCTCCTACCATGTGCCAGACCCCGTGGTTGCTACTGGAGTTACGGAAATGAACAAGACAGTCTTACTGCTCAAGGAACACACTCGATTTTGAAAGCAGTAAGAATCACTGTAAACTATGTTGCAGGATAAGGAGGGCTTTGAAGAGAACACGCAGGCAATATGCATGGAGGGACCAAAATGAACTTGCAGAAGTTGGATACCCTTCCTAAGGGAGATGATGCTTCAATACTGGCGCAGAGGATTAGAAATTGTTTGCCAGGCAACAAGGGGAGATAGTGGTGTTCCACTGTGAGCAAACTCAAAATTGTGAGCAGGATGGGTAAGCTCTTACACTTCTGATGGTCTAGAAGGAAGAATGTGGGTGGGGCATGTGACCAGAGATGAAAGTGACAAGTTCTTTAATGCAGGTCATTTCAGACTGGAATGCCTAGTTAGAAGTTAGAGTGTAAGCCCATACGTAAGTAGTGAGATTTTTACTCAGATAATGATATTCTCCAGGCATGACTGCAGTGTTGTAACTAAATTTTTGAGTATTTTTTCCCAGAGGGCTCTTTATTCTTTTCTTCTTCATTTATGTTTAGTAAATTAAAACTTGAGTGTAAATTACTAGATATTAAAGAAGGGAAATACCAGGATGATCAGATTTCTATTTTTAAGTATACTGAAGACATTGAATAGGTTTTAATTTTTATTTTCAGTAGTATGAAAGATGCAAATGAATTTATAGTAATCATATTGGGAACACACTTGCATGAACTGGAGAAAATAGAGTTGCATGTAACAACATGTCCATTGTCCTGGATTAGGCCACTCATTCAAGCCATCCTGGGTTGTTACGGTTTCACAAATACTTTATAAGGAACAATATTCTTGGCAGGAAAGTCAAATGATGATTTTGATTTTGCAACCTCTTACTCCCACCCCTCCCCCATCCCAAATAATCTTCGTAAACACTAATAATTGACTCATACAGAGAAAAGTTTATTCCTTAAGCAGGTAGAAATTTTTATGTAATTATTAAAAGTTATATTACAATGTATTACATATTTATATCAAATAAATTTATGCCTATATTTATGTTAACTATAGGTATAAATATAAATTGAATCCATTTTATTAAAATAAAATTGTATCATAAAAAGAGCTCACTTTCTATGCCTTGTCAGATACATCTGAAAATTGACCCTTAGATTTTCAGTTTAAAAGATTTTTAGAGTGATTTTAAATTGTAGCAGTACAAGTTCTTTAAGCATGCTATTACTTTATGAACTACTAAGAGTAGTGAAAGAACTTAAATTTTTACTCATATAATGATATGCTCCAGGTATGACTACAGTGTAGAAACTTTAATACTTTGAAGTCTTGTTTTAGAGTGGTCTTCATCGGATTTTCCAGAAGGTGGTGTAGTTGTTTCATTGACAAGTTTATCTAGGAAAAGGCATAATGGATTATCAGCATATAGAAACATGGACTCAACATTTGTTATTTGGCATATATTTAAGCTAAAAAGTGGAACAAAGAAAAGGAGAAAAAAACAGAGAGGAAGATGTTGACAAGTTTTTGAGATAAAGGAGGGGAAAGAAAAAATAGTTTTTGCCTGAAGTCCAATTCATATGCCTCTAATACGAGCGAGAGAGGAAGAGCCGGGATCGGGGGGACAAGCTTCCCTTGGAGGGAAGGAAGACCCGTTGGGTTAGATGCATGGTCTCGGGCGGCTCCTGCACAGACCTTGAAGTGATACTATCCGCCCAGAACACATTGGTTGCTGTCAGTGTAAAGACAAGAAAAAAAAAAAGGCAACGTCTGTTTCCATGTAAATTGGAAACATATTCATGTTTACCAACCAAAACAGAGTTTCGGATATAAAGATTTGGGGCCACAAATGGAGGATCTTCAGGCCTGATTTAGTACATAGCTCAGTCTATAGTGTGTTCATCTAAAGGTGTCAGTGAGAGAGTATCTGGGGACAGCTGTGACTGGAGGACCATATCTGCCCCCATGAAATGGCCTGAAATTTCAGTTAACTTCGCTTATTACAGGGTTCAACAAAATTCCAGATGCACTACAGGCAATCCCACCAGAGGTGGAGTTCTACAGAGAGGCAGAGTGAGTTCAGACCGAGTCTACCTGGGGCGGGAAAGGATGGAAAAGAGAATGTTACCAGAGTTGACGTTGTCGACTCGGGCAGGACTAGAACAATTGGTCAGAGATCCTTAGACTCTGCTATGCAACCTCTTATACCATATTGGCGAAGCCTGTCTGGATTGCTTCAGCTACTTTCCCTCAGAATTTCAGGGACCAAAAGAATTGTTATTCAGAATTATTCTGGAGATTCCACTCTCCTTCCGAGCTTGCTCCTCTAGAACATCCCATCCACGTCAGTGTGCCTCCCACTGTCAGAGCCCTGCTTAACATGGCAGCAACTGATTCCAGTCCAACACTCTCTCACACTCCTTTGGGAACATGAACTGTGGGAACAGAAGTTAGGGTTTTGGAATATTTCCATGGGTCCTCAAAAATCCATCTCCTAAGGGAATTTGTGGTCTGTTTCTTAAACAGACTCTCTGTGTCTTGCCCCAAACAACACAAGATGTTTGCTTGTACAAGCAAAATTCCCAGGAGTTACCTGTCTAATTAATGTATGCCCTTGAAATGTCCCAATGTTTGAAACTGCTCAAAATATTTCATTATTATCAAGTAGCTGTACTAATAATTAGGCTTACTGAGTCTGTTTTTTACCAATTAAAATCTCCATTGCCAGAGAAACACGCCAAGGTAAAAGATGTGTTATATGTATTTTGGAGACTTTTACTAGCCTCCAAAGTCATCTATCAAGTAGTTATGCTTGGTAGAAAGGTGCGAAAAAGAAATAACATTTGGAGCTGTAGAGAGCAGTAAAAATATGTGTCTAAGAAAGACATACAATTTTTTAGTCCTAAATCTAGTTAATTTTTATTTCTGTGCAAACCAAAAATATGAGCCTAAGAAATGTAAGAACTCCTTGCCTTCTGAATTTATCAGTGCAATAGACATGGAGTCTCCTTATTTAGGAACTAAGATTTCTGACATTAGCTCCTCTTAAAATCTTTTTTCTACGTAATATTCTGTATTGTTGTTTTGAAATCTTACTCTAAGGGCTTTTTATATTTGCAGTGGTATATTTCAGTACTTACAGTTTCTTAGAGCAAACTTCAGATCAGTTGTTGCTCTCACAGATATTTCAGACTGCGTGCCGTTTGAACTTTGTGTTGTGAACACATCTAAAAGCATAAGACAAAAGTTTGCAGCTGCTAGCTAAGTATACACTTTTTGTTCCTTTACATTTTTCTTCAACTGATTTTAAAAAAACGCAATGACTAATTGCAAGAAAAGAATAATAAGGTATTTGAGACATCCTTTGTCTATAAAATAAGGAAGTAGGACAAAAGTTAAAAATACAGTTCATGGGGAAAAGAGCTAAATTAGTATCTTTTTACTAATGACTTTCTAAGAAGAAATTATTGAGGACTTTATGGAAAACATATTGAAGTGCAAAATAAGTTACAAAGTATATTTGTAGATGTGTAATATTTTCACATCTACATTTGATAAGGTATTGACATGATCAAGAAGCATTCATTTGCCCTTGAATCTTCTGTTGTTAAACTATGGAACAGTTCAGCTTAAAAAGCATATATGTCAATAACAACCAAGGTCTCCTATGTACATTCACTTTATATATGTACATAGAGAATCCTGTTCTTAAGAGTTGTCAGTGGGGTTGATTATAATTCAAAATTAATGGGCATATTCACTTAACCAGAGTCAAAGAAATCAGGTAAAGATGGCTGACTATATATATGTATATATATATGTATATATATATATACATATGTATATCTCCTTTTTCCAAAATCTCATAAAATGACAGACTTTATACACACATGAATGTATATGTATTTAATACATATGCATATATCTATTACTACCAGAACACACACACACACACACACACACACACACACACACACACAACTGCGCTGTTAATGTATCATGATTTTTGAGAAGTGTTTGAGCTAGATCTATGGAGAAAAAGAGAAAATTTCAGCCCAGAATTCATATGGTATTTTTGCAGGGAAAGACAGATCAAGGAAACATAAAGGTAGCAATTGACTGAATTTCAAATGAGAACTTAGATTGTATTAAATGTGAATTTTGCATCACTAGGGAAGTGATGTTTGACACTCAGTGATTCTCCTTGAAAAATAGAACATTTTATGCCATATATTAAAAAATCAGATTTAAGTTAAGAGTTAAAATATGAAACAAAAAAGGAGGAAAATAATTTAATATGTAATTGAATTAAGGCTTTTCTAAGCATGATACAAAATACGGAAGTTATAAAGGAATTAATAAAAATTGATTTTATAAGGTTTAACATTTTCTGTGTGACTAAGATACCTAAACAGGTTTAAAAATAAGTAATAGCCTGGGAAAAAAATACTTGTTACTTTTTCTAAAAGTAACAAAGAGTTGTTACTTTTACTATAGAGAAAAGGTTAATATACCAAATATAAAAAGAGCCCCTACAAATAAATGAAGATATAATCTAATATTAAAATGGGCCAAAGATAAAAACAGACAAATAACAGAAGTAGAAATTAAATGCCCAGTAAGTACAGAGAAAAATATTCAGCTTCCCAAATAATCGGGGTACAAATTAAAACCACTAATGAAATTTCTCACTTCTTCACAAAATATCATTAACACTATTGTAGGTGAGATTACGGAGCATTCTTGGGGGATACAAACTGGTAGATATAATTTGGTGATATCAACCAATATTTTAAAGGATTTATTCTTTGTTCAGCAATCCCCAAATCTGGTATATCCAAAGAGAGGTATATCCGAGAGTATATGAGAAGAGCATTCAAGGAAGAAGCTTCCCATAATTTAATTCTTTATAAAGCACTGGATAAATTATGGAACATCTCTTTATGCAATATTATATATACATTAAAAATAATGAGGTATATGTGAAAAGAGTTCCAGAGTTGTTAAATGAGAAAGTCAGTCATAACACAATTCTTTACTGTGATTCCATTTATTTTTTTTAAATGCTGTTTTTTACTTTTTATTTATTTTATTTATTTATTTTTAGAGAGAGGGGAACAGAGGGAGAAAGAGAGGGAGAAAAACATCAATGTGTGGTTGTCTCTCACACACTCCCTACTGGGGGACCAGGCCCGCAACCCAGGCATGTGCCCTGACTGGGAATCGAGCCTGCAACCCTTTGGTTCACAGGCTGGTGCTCAATCCACTGAGCCACACCAGCCAAGGCCCATTTATATTTTTATATAAATTTGTGTGTGTGTGTGTGTGTGTGTGTGTGTGTGTGTAAGAGAGATTTTTTTCTTTAATTAAAGTAATCACCAATCTATTGATTTATTTACCCTCTGGTTACTTCAATTAGAGTTACAACCTGAAAAGGAAATGCTTGCACTGTTTGGCACACGGGAGAGACAGCCGGACTCAGCACAACTCCTGTCCCCTCCTTGGTAGCTATGAGACCTGGGCATTGACCTCTCTAAGCATCAGAGTTGTTTTTTATTTCCACATATAAAAAAGGGATAACAATTCATCCAAAAAAATAGAAATGGATTATAGTTTTCGAAGGACTTGACTGTATAGGACTTGACTTGAATGTATTTCTAGTTTTTCTTTGATTAATTTCAATAAAGAACACAGAATAACTAGATTTAATCTTAATTTAAAATAATTTTTAACAAGAGTTTCTTATTAAATTTTCACTTTTTAGAATGGTGGACCTTATAAGAACATGGAAAGAAAGCCCGTAAGAGGAGGGTGAATGAATTTGAAGGGTCCTTCCACACGCCTCAAAGTCATCTAGTTATGGGTTGAAATTTGTGCTGCCAGCCTCCACAAAACCTGTTGAAGTCTTACCCACCCAAATCTTGAATATGACCTAATTTGGGAATAGGGTCATTTAAGGTATAATTAGTTAAGATGAAGTCACACTGGATGAGGGTGGGCTCCTAATCTGCGATAAATGGTATTTTTATGAGAGGGGAAATTTGGACACAGAGACAGAGGAGGAATGTCGCAGGAAAACGAGTTGGAAATTGGAATTCTGTGCTGCAAGCCGAGGAACTCCTGCGGCTCCCAGAAGCTGGAAGAAGCAAGGAAAGACCCTCCCCTAAAGGCTTTGGAGAGAGCATGACGGAGTAAAAAACTTTGCTTCTGAATTTCTGGCCTCTGCAATTTTGAGAGAATAAATTTCTGCAGCTTTGAGCCACCAGTTTGTGTTACTTCATTTCAGCCCTAGGAAATTCATACACAATTCCAAACAAATTTTTGTTAACTCGCCACAGAATTAAGTCAGTTGTTACACATGTGAATAAATAACCATGATGCTACAATGAAGCCTATGGTAATTATGGGCAATTACCTAGAGAATCTTGTAAAACTTCATAATGTGTCATGAAAAAGTTGCAGAAAATAAAAATTTCATTTTACACACTGAAACATCTATAAGGTAAATTACTATTTAAGAAGTAGAAAAAATATGATTATAGTTTTTAAAAGAGTGAAATCAAACTAATATATGTATTGCTATTAATGGTAAAGACTTACATTGCTTTGTATCTTTAAAATGATGGTCATTTTTCTCCTGATCAGGAACATTATCCTTAATTTCTTCCTCATTATCATCTTCATCAGTTATAGGTACCATATCAGACTCTGAAAAAAAGTATGACACACCGTAGAAGTGGCATTTGTCCACTTCTTTTACTACTTTATTTTCTAACCCCTTTCTTTACACAAAGGATTTGAGGCAGAGATTTAAATTCTAAATGATATCATATTTCTACATATTTCTTTTGCTATCCCACAAAAGATTGCTGTACGTCGATTGGCTAGGATAACTGGTCGCCTTTCTTATGTCTGTGAAAGCTTTAAATGCTCACTCACCTCTGCTATTGGAAGTCACACCACTAATCCCTGAGGAAAAAACCGCAGATAAAAAAGTAAATAACATAAAATTCATTGGGACAATGGGATTTATTCACTAGTGAACTGTGTCTCTTCAGCGTTGCCTTTCTGTTGTGCAGCAGGTGCTGGAATGGTGGGGACATTGTGACATCACTGCCAGCACGTCGGAATGCTGGGAGCAGTTTCCAAATGCTTGTGACTCAGGCAGACGTCTGCTTTATTGTTGGTGTGATCATGGCCTTTAGTTTGAAAAATAAACTGTAATAAGTTTTCTTTGAAAGTTAAGAAATATGTTTTCATGGTTCCTGGATTTTATTTAATTAAAAAATATTTTAAAATTATTTTTCAATATATAATTCAACATTATAATACCCTCAGATGCACAACTTGGGAGTTAGACATTTATATAACCTATGAAATGATACCCTGAGGTCCCCGAGATTTAAAAAAAATAATTTTTAAATATATTTTGTTGATTATGCTATTAGAGTTGTCTTATTTTTTTCTCCCCTTTATTCCCCTCCACCTTGCAAACCCCTCCCACCAGCATCCCTCCCCTTACATTTCCTATACCATCCTTAACCTCCCCCTGTCTGTTTTGTACCTACCATTTTTTCACTCTCTTTTTTAAAGTATATTTTAAGAATGGTGCTCTTACAATTGTCCCAATTTATTTTTCCCCCTTTCCCCTATCTGCCCTGCACCATATCCCCATCCTCCAGCATTTCTTCCCCTTAGTTCATGTCCATGGGTTGTACATATAAGTTTCTTGGCTTCTCTGTTTCCTATACTATTCTTAACCTCCCCTGTATATTTTGTACCTGCCATTTATGCTTCTTATTCCCTCTACCTTTTTCTCCCCACATTATCCCCCTCTACCTGCCTACTGATAACCCTCCATGTGATGTCTATTTCTGTGATTTTGTTCCTGTTCTAGTTGCTTGCTTAGTTTCTGTTTTTGGTTTTCTGGGTTCAGTTGTTGATAGTTGTGAGTTTGCTGTCATTTTACTGTTCATAGTTTTTTATCTTCTGTTTCTTAGATAAGTCGATTTCATATAATAAAGGCTTGGTGGTGATGAACTCCTTTAACTTTACTTTATCTGGGAAGCACTTTATCTGCCCTTCCATTCTACATGCTAGCTTTGCTGGATAGAATAATCTTGGATGTAGGTCCTCATCTTTCATGACTTGGAATACTTTCCAGCCCCTTCTTGCATGCAAGGTTTCTTTTGAGAAATCAGCTGATAGTTTTATGGACACTCCTATGTAGGTAACTGTCTCCTTTTCTCTTGCTGCTTTTAGGATTCTCTCCTTCTCTTTAACCTTGAGTAACTTAATTATGATGTGTCTTGGTGTGTTCCAAGTTATTGGGTCTAACTTCTTTGGGACTCTCTGAGCTTCCTGGATTTTCTTGAAGTCTATTTCCTTCACCAGATTGGGGAAGTTTTCCTTCATTATGTTTTCAAATAAGTTTTTAATTTCTTGTTCTTCCTCTTCTCCTTCTGGCCGCCCTATGATTTGGATGTTGGAGTGCTTAAAGTTGTCCCAGAGGTTCCTAAGCCTCTCCTCTTTTTTCTTTTTTTTTAATTGTTATTTCTTCATTCTGTTCTGGTTGGATATTTATTTCTTCCCTTTGCTCCAAATCTTTGATTTGAGACCCAGTTTCCTTCCTGTCACTGTTGGTTCCCTGTATATTTTCCTTTATTTTACTTTGTGTAGCCTTCATTTCTTCATTTTGTGAGTGAGCTCAATCATTTCCGTGAGCATCCTGATTACCAGTGTTTTGAACTCTGCATCAGATAGGTTGTCTATCTCCTTGTTGCTTAGCTCTCGTTTTTGAATTTTGATACATTTCCATTGGGCCAATATTTCTTTGTCTCAGTGCAGCAGTCTGGGTGAATGTTTCTTTAACTCCTTGGTTGTTGTAGTTCCATGCAATCTGATCTTCTGGCACTTCTGGCCAAGATGAAGGCATAGGTAGAAATGCTTCACTTCTTCACACAACCAAAAGAAGGATAACAACCAATTTAGAAACAATAAACAACCGGAAGTGCCAGAAAATTAAAAAACATTAGTATTTTTGATAGTAGAATGAGAATGAACTTTTTTGGTTTTTAGAGCGTTACAATATTATATGCTTTTTTTGGATAACTGAAATGAAACTGTCTGTTAAAAACTAATCAGAGACACCAAGATTCAATCCAAATGCCCTATAAGTTCTGGTTCATGGTCTATCTTAACTATAATTCTTTAGGAAAAGTTTTTTTGAAACTCATCTTTTTGGGGGGTTTTCTTTATAAAACATAAAATATTTGTTTTACTTAAATTTTTTTTTCAATGAAACCCATCTTTTACCTCATATAGAGATTGAGAAAATTATATACTATTTACTCAAAAGAAGACTTTCATATAGATAACATTATCCACATATTTCTCATAATAACACCTACAATAATCAATAAAGGCAAGAAATCAAATGGACACCATTAATAATATTACTCTCTATGATATTAAAGGATCAACTAACTTTCTCAATTTAAATGATTATTGATGAATGGCCTCTCAGTATTAGAGAACGTTTATAATTAAAATGACACAAGCATTGGTTTAAAAAAAGCATACATTTAAAAAGACATGAAAGTTTTTTCAGTGTAATAAAGGCTTACAAATTATGTCCAACTGTGGTCTCTATATATCTGATGAATTAGAGAATGAATTTGGAGGAAGTCTAATAGCAAGGAAATAAAGCCTCAAAACGTCTAACTATAGAAACCTGTAGGGTGTGTAGCAGTGGGAGAAACTTCCAGCCTCACAGGAGAGTTTGTTGGAGAGCTACACAGGGTCCTAGAATGTACACAAACCCACCCACCCAGGAATCAGCACCAGAAGGGTCCAATTTGCTTGTGGGTAGTGGAGGAAGTGACTGAAAGCCAGCTGAGAGCCAAGCAAGTGGCATTGTTCCCTCTTGGACCTCTCTCCCACATACAGCACCACAACGCAGCAATGTGGGTTGCACAGCCCTCGTAAATTCCTAAGGCTCCACCCCTTACTACATAACAGGCACACCAAGAAAAAAAAATATGGCCCAAATGAAAGAACAGATTAAAGCTCCAAAAGTAGAACTAAGCAATGAAGTGATAACCAACCTATCAGACACAGAGTTCAAAACACTGATAATCAAGATGCTCACAGAAATGCTTGAGTATGGTTGCAAAATAGAGGAAGAAGTGAAGGCTATGCAAAGTGAAATAAAGGAAAATGTACAGGGAACCAACAGTGATGGTAAGGAAACTCAAATCAATGGTTTGGAGCAGAGGGAAGACATAAACATCCAACCAGAACAGAATGAAGAAATAAGAATTAAAAAAAAAAAAAAAAAAGAGAGGTTTAGTAACCTCCGGGACAACTTTCAACGTTCCAACATCCAAATCATAGGGGTACCAGAAGGAGAAGAGGAAGAGCAAGAAGTTAAAAACTTATTTGAAAACATAATGAGGAATGGGTGAGGACATACTTCCCTAATATGGCAAAGGAAATAGACTTCAAGACAATCCAGGAAGCTCAGAGAGTCCCAAAGAAGTTAGACCCAAGAACTTGGAACATACCAAGACACATCATAATTAAGTTACTCAAGGTTAAAGAGAAGGAGAGAATCCTAAAAGCAGCAAGAGAGAAGGAGACAGTTACCTACATAGGAGTGTCCATAAGACTATCAGCTGATTTCTCAAAAGAAACCTTGCATGCAAGAAGGGGCTGGAAAGAAGTATTCCAAGTCATGAAAGACAAGGACCTACCTCCAAGATTACTCTCTCCAGCAAAGCTAGCATGTAGAATGGAAGGGCAGATAAAGTGCTTCCCAGATAAAGTAAAGTTAAAGGAGTTCATCATCACCAAGGCTTTATTATGGAAAATGTTAAAGGGACTTATCTAAGAAACAGAAGATCAAAAATATTAACAGTAAAATGACAACAAACTCACAACTATCAATAGCCAAACCTAAAAAAAGAAAAAAAAAAACCTAAGACAAAAGCAAACTAGGCAAACAACTAGAATAGGAACAGAATCACGGAAATAGAGATCACATGGAGGGTTATTAGTGGGAAGGGGGATGGGGAGAATAGGGGGAAAGGTAGAGAGAGTAAGAAGCATAAACAGTAGGTACAAAGTAGATGGGGGGGGGGGTTAAGGATAGCATGGGAAATGGAGAAGCCAAGGAACTTATATGTATGACCCATGGACATGAACCAAGGTAGGGAAATGACGGTGCAAGAGGGGTATAGGTAGAGGGAAATAAGGGGAGAAAAAAAATGGGCCCACTGTAATAGCATAATCAATAAAATATATTTAAAAAAATAAAGTTTTAGTCCAAAATATGCTCATTACTTCGTTGTTTATAATTAGAAAAATTTGAAAAAACCTAAGTAACAAATAATAGGATAATTGACCTAAAATGTTATGAATATTCACTAAATTAGATGTTGGACAGATGTTAAAGTTAAGTTTATGAGAATACTTTTATTATAATGTGAAATTACAAATGCAACATCTAGATCCAGTATAAGTACAGCTTTTAGCTGGCCCTTCACTGCTGTCTTCTAGAACTTCTACACTTCATGTACCCCAGTGTGTATCAGTGCCTTGAGTTGGGGTTGACATTTTTGCTGCTTCAAGATCTTGACTTCCCTGCTCTCAAATACTATCTGTCCTACAAGATTTATGCCATTTAGCCATACCACCCTTTACCACCCCACCCACCACTATCGCCATTTGTCATTCTCTAAACCTGTCCTAATCCACTGAAGACTCCTGTGGCAGTTCCCCACTATTCTTCTCATTTCCAGGTCTTACACCTCCCAGAGAACTTCATTGGTCACACAGACAATGCTTCCAACTTCTTGGTCTCTCAGTTTGACATCCTGATGCCAATGCTCTTCCCTTCTAATATAATTTAGCAATCTAAAGCCATACACTTGGACATCATTATCATACTTCACAGTTCCAGGATATGTTTATTGATTTTGGAGAGGAAGGGAGAGAGAGGAGAGATGTAAGAGAGAAATATTGATAATTGCCTCCTGTACATGCCCAGACTAGGGATTGAACCCATAACCTAGGTATATGCTCTGACTGGGAATCGAGCCCACAACCTATTGGTGTATGGAACAATGCTCCAACTAACTGGGCCACCTGGCCAAGGCTGAACCTATATATATATATATATATATATATATATATATATATATATATATATATATATATATTTCCTCCTGACCTTGATTTTGTTCCAATAATCCGCAAGCATCCCTGCTCCTACTCAGATGCCCTTCTCACCCTGCTTGAGTTCTGACACCGTGCTCTGGGCCACCACCTCCATTTACCTGACCCTGGAACAGATGACTCCTGGGTTTGACCCTACCAAAGACTTTGGGGTGGAAATTTCAGGAAGGTGAAGGCGGAAGTAACAATGTAGTTACTTCGAGATTCAGTGGACTTGGAGACATTCAGAACTTCTGAACATTCCTTTCTCTTTCTTCTCAGGGATCACCGTGGCCACACATCCTGTTCTAATTCCTTTCTCCCCTACCTTATCCATTCTCATTCACTTTGGAGTGATGATCAGTGTCCACATCTTCTAAAAGGTCAATGACTCTAGTCTTTTAATGAAATTTAGAGGCCTCAAAATACTCACTGAAATTAAGTGATTTGCCCCCCAGAAAAGTGGAAATGTGAAGGTCACTTTTAAATGTAACTGGGAACTTTGGCAGTGACCAAGGATGACTGAATGAACAAGGTATCATAATATTTACTTATTTCATTTGATCTTTAGCTCATCTTATCCCAGAGAAGATTTTTAAAAGTTTGTAAGAGGTACAGGAAATAACTGGATAGCATAAATAAAATACGAAGGGGGGTCAGTTAGAAAAGTAAGTCCAGGTTCCCAGTTAAGCAGGAACAAGCTTAAAAATGCATTGCAAACTCCCATGATCATGTTCAAGGTTGACAAAGAATTAGGTCTATCCTTCATAGCAAACAAAAAGGAGAATCTTGTCAGTTACATGACCCATGGTGTTAAGAAAAATAAGGAACTCTTTCTTGTAGGATGAACACCTATTCTTGACATTGGAAGCAGATGGGCTCATTTTTCTGTGTGATCTGACCCCTGCTTAACTCTTCAGTTGCATCCGTGCCACCTGCTGCCTCTCTTGCTGGGGTCCCAGCCACACTCTTTCAGCCCCTTAAACACACCACACCTGTTCCTCCCTGAGGGTCTCTCTCCATGCTGCTCCTTTGCTTGGAGTGCTCTTCTCCTTCTATGTGCCTGGCTAAGTCCAGATAAAACTGAAGGTATAAGCCTAGGTATCCACTCCCCCAGGGAGGCCTTTTCAGACCCAAGGCTAGGTCAAGGTCTTTTGTTCTTATAGTGCCTTGAGCTTATCCTTAAAAGACTCGTGACAATCATAAGGAATCTTTTGCCTGTTTATTTATTTATTTATTTATTTTTTGCTTCCTGGCAGTCTATGCTTGCTAGAATATAAACTCTATAAGACTCTGTATATCTTGTTTATTGCTGTATCCCTAGACCCTAGCACATGGTAGGTGTTAAAATAAATGTTAAAAAATTTGTGATGTCATTACCGAATTTCCTAGGTGTGGGAGTCTCCATCTGGCAGAGCCCTCCTGGCTGCCTTGGATGGAATGAGACTTCCAAGACATGATCTGCTTGGGGAGAGAAGGCTAGTTAGTCTCTCAGAGGAGAAGAGCCTCAAGCACCTCTTTCCCTGCATATTTACTGAGTTCAGCTCACACAGAGATACATAGTATGCAGGTAAAGCTCATTAATCAATGTCCAAAAAGCTACAGTCATGAAAAACTGACGTCATCTACAGATAATAATTGAAGAAACACAGGGATTGTTTCGGGTCAGGGTCAGTGAGATATGCTGACGCTGGAAGGTTGTTGAGGTGTGTATCATGAGGGAGGGAGTTTCACTCCCAGCGCTTTGAGCTCAGACGTCTAGTTCATACCAACAGGGCTATCGAGCAAGCCACAAAGGAAACAATGTACATTCTTTCTTTGGCCAGATTGCCCCCAGGAGCCCTCTGTTCCAGTACAAGGCTGAAGCTGCCTCTGGCTTTGTTTTCAGGCTGAGTCAGGCAGAGGGAGCAAAGCAGCCAAGAGATTAGGAGACTTCTTACAGATAGAATGAGGACTCAGGCTATGACAAAGCCAAGGGGTGAGGATCTTTCTGCCCCTTCTCTATAGTCCCCTAAATCCTTCCCTGAGGGCCCTTTTTGCAGCTGTGTCTGGCTTAGGTCATCCCTTTTCTGAGGGATCTTACCCATCATTGACTAACCATCCATCTTCTGGGGCCAAGCAGGGGGAAGTGAGGGAGGCAGAGGCTGTGCTCCTGCAGGAGGATAGGTTCTGTCTCCTTAGTGGCTCATGGCCGGAAGTCCTTTTCACTCAGCCCTAGCTGTGGGACTCTTTCGTCCGTTAATGAGGCTATAGTCCCTGAAACCAGGAGGATGGTTCCCCAAATCTAGGACTGATTCTAATAACAACCCATTTTACAAGCTGAAGGCCGAAGTAATCTGGGCACTAAGTTGGGGGTGTTGGCAAAAAGCCATCCTAACACAGACTCCTGGGGGAATGTGCTGCGGACCTAGTCAGATTATGCCATCCTGTGCCTCTTCCACCACGGGACAGAGAGAGTCTGCAAATGGACACCTGGGCATGGCTCTTCTAGACCTGTCCATTCTGCTTCTCAGGGCTTTCCTTCCATACAGCGAAAGCATCCGAAGAGAGAGATCAGGCAACATAAAACCACAGATATATAGTGTATTCTTCACACTCATATCACCCTACACAACAGGTCTGCAGAACCCACGAACTCCTAAGAACATCACCTCTTTAATACAAAACTAGTTCTTTCTCTTATGGTCTGATCCTTTATCTGTTACACAAACCCTCCCAAATACCTCCCTGACAGTTTCGTTCTGCACTGACTTACTGTTTACTTTGCATGTATGTGCTTTTCCACATGATAATATACTTTGAAAAATGGGAAGATTTCCTATTGTCAGGGCAACCAAAGGAAGTGCTTGCTCAGTTCAGGCTCCAGAGACCACAGACTCCTGCTTGGCTCTTGGCGCTCCTCACTTATGCAGTTGCAAGTAGATCAATTTTCTGCAGTTTTCTGTTCTTTGGCTCCATGACCTAATAACAAATAATCATTCACTTTATAAATGCATATAACTCAATTCTATGCATTCCCTTCTTCCATTGTAAGAAACGCCCCTCGAGGTTAACACTGCAGAATGGTGGTGCCAGCTACACTCGGGAAGGCCTAGCTAACACTTACCTTATCCTGATTCCATTCCAGCAACTCAGATGAGGATCAAGCTACTTGCAAGCTGCTGTACCCCCTCACTGGCACCATGAAAGGGTCAATGCCAGGAGATACAGCAGTTCCCCTTATCTACGGGTTTGCTTTCTGCAGTTTCAATTACTTGTGGTCTACGGTGGTCCAAAAATATTAAATGAAGAATTCCAGAATAAACACTTCATAAGTTTGAAGTTGTACTCTACTCTGAGTAACATGATGAAACCTCCCACTGTCTGCACGGGATGTAAAGCACCCCTCGGCCAGTGCGCCCACACTGCACACACCACCTGCCCGTCAGTCACTTAGCGCTCTCTCACTGGTCTGACCGACCGCCACCACATCGCAGTGCTTGTGTTCAAGTAACCCTTGTTTTACTCGGTAATGGACCCAAAGCCATTCACATAACCTTTAATACGGTATATTGTGATAATTGTTCTATTTTACTGTTATTATTAATCTTTTAGTGAGCTTAATTTATAAATTAAACTTTATTATAGGTATTATGTGTAGGAAAATCATAGTATACACTATAGTGTTTGGCACTATCTGTGGTTTCAGGCAACCACTGGGGGTCTTGGAACATAACCCCATAGATAAGGGGGGACTACCACACTAGCCTTTCCTGGAAGACTAAGTCTGGTTATTATCAAAATTGTTTTTGGGGGGAACTGGAAGGTGTGACTCCCCCTAAATCAAAGAGCATGAGCACTCCAGAGCCTGGGACAGCTCTTCCCACATGGGCAGAGACTGGGCTGCCGCGGCCAGTCTGCCATCCCCAGGCGGTCACCTGGTTAGCAGCACCTGCACAGGGGCAGCAAGCCCACGGGTTTCCTCCCCTCTGACCCACTGATCTGATGAGCTTAGCTTGCAGTGGCATCTTCATCAGACTCACCCTCTCTATGCTGTGAAGGAAACATTCATTTCATCTTCTGTAACTTCCTCATCATTGCTTCCCAAGGTTCCTTTGGACTTTCCAGGGGAAACTAATTTTATGATCCTCATGGTGAAAGAAGTTTTGTTATGAGGGTAGTAGGTGAACAGTCTAAAATAAGGAATAATATTTTAATAAACAAAGTGTGTGTGTTGGAGGGGACATAACATAGTCATTAAGAGCAGAGGCTCTGGAGGCAGAATGCCTAGGTTCAAATCCCAACTCCACCACAAGCCATCTACACGACCTTGAATAAGACTTTTATGTCTAATCCTCAATTTCCTCATCTGTGAAATGGAAATAAAAACAATTGCATTTACCTCATAAAACTGTGGTCGAGATTAATTCAGAGAACCCCAGTAAAGCACATGGCACAGTGTCTAGCACTAAACGAGAGCAGGGACTCAGAGAATGAGCTCACCACTGTCCCTAGTTTACAGGATGGGACTCAGCCTCTGCATTTGCAACAGATGACAGTAACAGTCACTGTCACCGATACCCACCTCAACGAGCAGTTGTGAGAATGGAATGGGAGAACATAGGTCAAGAATGGGGTTGACCAAAAAGTCTGTATGGTTTTTCCCGTAAAATAAAAGAACAAATTTTTCATTTTTACCAATAACTTTATTGATTTGGATATTTTCAGTATGGCAGCTATCTCCTGCATGGTACAATGTTGGTTGTTCTCAATTAATGTCTCAATTTGATCACTATCAACTTTAACTTGTCTATCTGACCATGGAGCATTGTCCAGTGAGAAATCTCCAGCAGAAACTTCACAAACCACTTTTGACACATTTGACCAGTCACAGCACCTTCTCCCTATATTTTTTTAAATGCGCGCTGATGTGACAGCTGTCACAGTACAATCTAACAAAGTTGTTTCTAATGAAGTTAAAGACAACTAAGCACTATTAGGGCCATCTAATGGGGGAAAAAATGAAATTTTTGGCCAACCCAATATCAAGCACAGTGCATGGAACAAAGTAAATTCCCAGTAAATAAATTCCCAGCTATCTTTCCCCTTAAAAGGCTTCGTATTTTCCCTTCAAGCCCTTGGCACGCTCATCTGCTCTGCTTTTAGTCCTTTCCAGCACAGTAAGTCAGGAATCTGGGAGCAGCAGAGGGTAGATGTTTGAAAATTACCTCATTTATCTTCCCTTTTTCTTGGCAATGGCTGAGGACCTTGAGAACCTTTCTTTCCCATTTCTCTATTCGAGTCACCCGGCAATTTTTGCAGTCACTTAGGAGAGATAATGCAAATTCCAATTAAATGTTACGAGCCCAAGGGCAACACCATCTTTCTTCCAAAAAAAGACAGACAACGTGACAATGACCATGTGGCTCTTAGGAACTATCTGGATTTGCACTTTTTAATTTCTTTTATTTCAACCCCATAAGCTCACAGAGTTTTGCTGAATTCAGTGTCCAGATAATGCTCTGCCAGTACTTAACATCAAACCTCTACCTTATGTTATTGGCACAACCTTGTGCTAAGGGTGGGAATGTGCTAAAAATTGTTCCTGAAAATGTGAAATGGGACCTGTGGCTTGAATACATTTTCTTTAACTTCCCTGGTTCAATAGTTGCTGCATCTAATGGTTGCTATTTAAAAAAAAAAAAAAAAAAAAAAAACCAACAACACTCGTACCTACTCCTTTTTTGACAAATGCTGCCTCCCTCTACCTTCTGTATTTCAGTCATTGCATGGACAATATCCATAGTGCACTGCGAATGGGAAGGTAAAAATCACTCACTTCCTCACAGCATATCTATTTCTTCCACCTTAAAACACAGAGTGGCATTACCTCCTGGCACATGAGAGGTATCGCGATGGAACCACCAACTGGAGGGCACGTGTGGTCCATGTAACTCCTGGTGACCAGAAAGGAAGCTGCACAAGTCAGGTGGGTGAACAGATGCTGCTTTTGAAATGCAATGTGATTTCTGTTCATTTCTAAATTTAGTTTACGGAATGTGTGCGTTAATAAAGTTCACAGCTGCACATGGCTCTAGCCTCTCAGTTGCATATTTCTAATTGCAACTACATATTTTATATTATGGCTGAAGAATTAATGCCAGTTAATTTCTTCAGCTGAAACTGAAAATTAGCAAAAAAATTAATGATGATAGTTCTGCAAACCTCTTATTATCAAAGCTAAGATCTTCTGCTTTGGGTGTTCTGTTTATTCATTCTTAAAAGTCTGCCTGTTTTCCTATAAGGATGAATAGAAGGCATGCTTTTTTTTTTTCTTCTCACTTCACAGCGAAGAACAAAACCTACACATTTCTTATGTACCCTTTCAATTGCTCATAAGGACACCCTGCTCCCACAATGGGTCAGTCCACCAGGACTCTGAGATTGTCTTCCTGCCTCCTTCCCATCCAGGTACCCCACGTTGGCCTCTGTCACCGCCCCCACACGCTCAACAGCACTCAACACTAGTTGTGCTGACCTTTTTGGTTTCCCTTGTTAGGCCCGTCCCACCTAATCTCCGCCCCACGGTCCACTCTGTATTTGTGAATGCACATCTTGTGAATAGAAATACATTATGTTCTCAGGTGGACTGATCATGGAAGCACTAATGCAAGCACATTAACAAATGTCCAGGGAAGAAACTAAGAGCTGATTGCTACACCACAAGAGCCCGTGTCCATAGAAAGGGAAATGACTGAAAAGAGACCTGATGGAAAAGAAAGCCCAGTGCCTACTGGGTGAGGGTGATTTCCACAGCTAAAGTGTGGCTTCTTGAGCCTACCTGTGGCTTTAAGTCCAGCTCCATCACTTTCTTGCCTATGACGTTGGGCAAATTAGTTAAGTAACATTGACCATAAAATGAGGATAACATAGACAGCCAACCTCATGGGGTGTCATGAACATTAGACGAGATTATCCATGTGAAATATTTATAGTGTACTTAATCTACAGTGTGCACTCAATAAATGCATGCTTTGGTGTATCATGAAATTGATATTATCATTATCATATATTACCTTTAATTAACCTCTCTGAAAGCAGACCTTAATTAGGTACCTGCCAGTTATTCAATCATTCATTCATTCATCAAAGGTTCATTGAGCATCTACTGTTGGACACTCTCTTCCAGATGTTTGGGATATGTCAATAACCAAAATAGACAAAGATCCTCAATGTCATGGAGTTTATACTTCTAGTGGAAAGAAATAGACAATAAACAATAGCTTAATAAATAAACAAAAAATAAACAAAATAAACAATAGCTTAATATATAAACAAATGTAAATGCTAGGAAAAAAGAAAATTTGAGCAGTGAGAAGGGGGACTGCTAGTCTTTGTGGGCAGGTGCAATCAGCAGAGACATTTTTGAGAAGATGCCATCTGAGCAAAGACTTCGAGGAGGCAGAGTTAGCCACGTGGCTCTCTGGGAGGAGAGCGTCCTCAGCCAGTGCAAAGACCATAAGCAACAGTGTGCCTAGTGTGTCTGAGGCCAGCATGGAGGCTGGGTGAGGGTGCAGGGGTGGGATGGAGGGATAAAGGGAGCGCTTAGGCTTT
Source organism: Micronycteris hirsuta (assembly GCA_004026765.1). Classification (NCBI taxonomy): domain Eukaryota; kingdom Metazoa; phylum Chordata; class Mammalia; order Chiroptera; family Phyllostomidae; genus Micronycteris; species Micronycteris hirsuta. Next base: position 67,097 of record PVJI01007608.1, read on the forward strand.
TGATCTGAGTGTAAAGAGTAGCATTGCAGGGTTTTGAGCAAAGAAGGGGCGATCTTCTCAACCACAGATAGGGTGAGTGGGCAGCCCAGTTCCTTGTTTCCAGACAATGTTTAAAAGCCTCAGCATCTTTCCCAAGGTTCTGCTCTAACCACAGACTCGTGTGGGCCAAAGGTCCCTATTGTACCTCCATGTGATTTTACTTTTGATTAAGACAAGCCTTAGTGAAATAATTAGCCTTTAGACAAATAAACAAGTCACAATTTATAAATTTTCTAAGTGCTGCTGCTTCTTGTGGGAGTCAGTCAGCATATCACTTGTAGCAATCCTGAACACATCATTGTACAGATGTATGGACGCACAGTCATGGAGAACAGTCATCCATAATGTTGTTTCTGAGTTAATAAACATAACATTCTTTGTTACCTTTTCCCTCTGTGTTCTATGTATTTCTTGAAAATGTTTAGACTCTTATTCTTTGCTGATTTGATAACATGTGAGGTCATGTCTCAACTGTCTGATATGATTTCCTCTGGAGCAGATGTTCAACTTAATCGAATATGCAGTAATATAGTTATAAACTCAGTGAAAGTTTAGCAAGATTGAATAGAATTTCCTCAGGTAGTTATTAACTTATTAAGTACTGGAAATTTTGGCTTGGTTTTTGTCATCATAGAAACTCAGATGATGAATACTGCATTAAAATAATAAGTTTCAGTTAAAATAGTGTATCCTAAAATCTACTTCAAAGGAAGAAAAAAGATAAAATATATTATCATTATACTAGATGACACTACCATCACTTTTCAGTGACATTTCTTTGTAATTTTGGTCAATGTGGCAATGAAGTTTGCTTGGAAGCAGAGCTGAGAATTTAGGACAATTGAAAGTGTGAACAGATGTAATGATCAGCTTAACTTCTATGGGCAGTAAGTTCCTCTTTTTTTTTTCTTAATTGATTTGAGAGACATTGTTGTGAAAGAGAAACAGGAATCAGTTGCCTTCTGTATGCACCTCATCCAGGGATCGAACCCACAACCCAGGTATGTGTCCTGACTGGGGATCAAACCCGCAACCTCTTGGTTTAAGGGACCATGCTCCAAACAACTGAGCCACCTGGCCAGAGGAAAGTAAGTTTGTTATGGTAGTATCAATTTTTGCTGTTCCAGGACTGCAAAATGAAGAAATAAACTTAGCGCACACACAGAAAAAGAGATGATGGTTATGTGTCCTTTATTTGTGACATTTGGATTCTTAAGCTCACATAGAATTGATTTCATAAATGCCCTTTAGTTTTATTTTGCTTTTCTAATGAATTTAATTGTGTTAGTATGTTCTTCTAGTCAAACCTTTAATTTAATCACAAATGGAGCTAAAAATATGGTGATCATGTTTTTCTGATGCAATTAGAAAAGATATTGGAAAACTTTGGAATTAGAACACTCAAAGCTAGTAGAACAGCTTAATTGTCCGACTAGAACTGGACTCTTCCCTCTAAAAGTTACAAAGATTCTTACTGACTCACTGAAATCTTCTTACCCAGAATTAATAACTGCCCAGAGGGCAACAGTCTATTATAAAAAAGGTTTTTTTTTTAAATTGATATACTTTCTAAAGCAGGAAAAATCTATTATTCCCAAAACACAGTTTGTTTGGCTAATTCTAAGAGAGAATCACCTACATCATCAAGGACCAAAATTACCCAAGAACCAATGACAACAGTGTTATCCAAGTGACACACCTGACTCCTTTCGGGACTTTGTACACATTTCCCCACAACGTCGCCAGGCTTTTCCTGTGATGTTTCTTTTCTCGTGTGTGGTACTGAAGGGGTGTGGCTGTGGCGGAAGGTTAAGACCATAGGAAGGGCTGTGCTTCCAACCCTGACCAACCAGGACGATGGATTGGCATAAATCACCACAACAAGCTGAGAACTCTCTCCAAGTCCCTTCATACTCTGCCGATTGGAGAGGTGTTTAAAGCAGGCAACACAGCGTGATCTCATGAGAAATGTCAAATGTAGGAGGGAAGGAAAGTCAAGAAGATGAATCAAAATAGTTGAGTATAATATAGATATGAATTTCGTGTGGGAAACTATAACAAAACGTTTATAAATGTATAAAAGTCAAGTCGGGATTTAGCAAAGGCACCATATAGTTTGCAGAACACGTGCAATAGTTTCTCCATGTTCACTGCTGGCTGCGCCCGGCGCGCAGGGGCAGGCGGAGCTTCGGCGGGGTTTCAGGCGGGGCCCAAGAAATGCCAGTACGGGGACAACAGGCCGGGGATTTTGTGCACTGGAGGGTGCTAAAGGCAAAAGGCTGGAGGGCAACTGGTGTCGGTCTTCACATACTTAACAGGCATGCAAATAAAGCTCTTACTATATTTTTACTTATTCTATTTAGTCTTTGGATCTTTTTAAAATGTGGGATTCTAAAAAGGTGAGCTGAAACTCAAAGCTAACAGTTTGGCTCAGGTTGAACGAAGATTCAGATGGTGTAACGTGGTCAGTGCGTTACACTTAAGGACACTGGAGAATTTCTGTGCCTGACAGTCTTTGAGAGAATTGGTTTTTCACCTGGAAAGTTACTCACATAGTTTGGGAGAGTAGAAGGAATGGATTAAGAAGTCTCTAAAAGTGGCTTTCGTTCATTCTGCCCCTCAGAAATGAGAAAACACTCCAGGAGGAGAAAATTAACCACCTTGGAAGCAGAAACTGGCTCTCCATGAGCATTTCCCAACCGACTTCCTTTTCATCGTTACTCTCTTAAGAAGCATTTTTAGACATTTAATTCAAAATCATCCCCCACCCACATGAAATTGTCATGCCACATACACACTTCATATGTGTGTATGAACTTTGTCCCTTTGTAATATCTACACCACCCCAGTTTTGTGCTTTTGGGCACAAAATGCATGCTTTCCAGTGAAAGGGCACGCTCTCTCAAATAAACACGGGTCTGAATGAGGGGTCTTTGGGGGTGGAAAAAAAGACATTACATATATTTCAACTCTGGCTGCAGGGACCACATAACTTTAGCCAGCGTGCCCATGTGTTGCCTGCACAGGGAACATTTTGGTTTCCCTTTACCTCTGTTAAATGGAAAGAGATGAATTCCTTGTCACTACTACATCTTCTAACTGCAATGGCTGAAATCTTTTGGAGATCCTGGTCCTCCTTGAGAATAGTAAGAAAGTAATATGTGCACAGCCTCACATTCTAAATGTATGTGCGCTGTGTTTCAGAGTTTCATAATGAATTATGGAACATTATAATGAGTGGGTCTGACAGATAACACCTGAACCCACTGATCATCATGAGACAACAAGACAGTACATGCTTCCAGATTTAATGCAATAGAAAAGAGACAACATCACATATATAACCTTCTTGCTAAAAAAAAAAAAATATATATATATATATATATATACATATATATATATATATATTTATCCTGAATCTAATAATGAGGGATGAAACAGAAAAAGAACCCCAGATTGCGGAACAGCCTGCAAACAAAGCAGGCCTAACTTTTTAAGGCAGTGTCGTGAAGGACACACACAGGAACGCCAATCTATTCACTCAAGAGAATGACAAGTAAATGGCAATATGTGATTCTTCATTGGATCCTGGATTTCAAACAAAATATATAAACATGTTTGGGACAATTGATAAAGTATTTTAAAGTTTTATGATATCTGCAACATATTTCGAATTGGTTCATCAATGAGAACGTGTATTTACAGAGATAGAAAATTCGGAAATGCTAGCAATTAAATGAGTGTTAACAATTGATACACGTCAGTGATGGGTATATTGATGTCCATTTTAACTTCTCCTGTTTGAAATTTCTCAGAAAGAAATAATAGTAGCTGCATGTATAATTCAACTAAAACAATAACGGAAAATGAAGGGGAGCCAGCCAGGTTCAGAGGAAGAAGCCAGGCGTGGGTCTCAGACGCAGAGCCACCGATGCCTCGGGGCTGCCGGGAGCTCAGACTTTCCGCTCACAATGAGATGTACTAATGATGTAGTTGGGGCAAGGAGATCAACTCAAAAAACCCTCCTGTAATGATTTTCTTTAGGATTTGCCAAACAAGGTCTGTGGGAATAAAAATACTCTGTAATTAAAAAATGAGAGTAGTGTGCCAGAACTTATCCTAGAGGAGTTGATTAGAGCAATTAGAAATATAACCAGGAAGGAACTGTTCCAAGGAGTTGAGAAAATGTTTGGATTTTTAAGTTGAATGAAAATTTCATAGGCACAAACAGTGAACAGAAATAACATCAGCAAGAATTAGTGACAAATGTCTTCCGAGTCAAGCATCTTATTTGATTGAAATGCAGGAAAAGAGTCAGTTTTTAATGCAGGACTCCTGCGGTTTTCCGCGGTGCAGCGCTTCTGAGCTCCTCCCAGGGCGCGGGCTCCACGCGGCCCCTCGCAGTCCCTCCGTCTGGCGTTCCTGTACTGTACTTACTGCGCATTGCGGGGGCTCTTACTTTCTTTTTCTCTGGATCTTTAGGACGGTCAAATATTCTTTCAGCCAAAAATGATGCTAAAAAAATCTTTGCCTCCCTTGTCTCAAAAATGGGGGTGGGGCAGTGCCCGTTGAGAGCACAGTTTGGAGAGAGGTAGCAGCATTTGGATTCCATGAGACGACTTGGGACAAGACGCAAAGCAAGGGTTGGCTCGCCAGGTTAGGTCAATGCAGAGTGTCACCGCGCCCAACAGTCAGCCCTTTCTTAGTTTGGACCAAGAAGATTTCATGCTTTCTAGGCTCTGGCAGGCACCAATGGCTTCAACACAGTACGTGAAATGAAACGAAATCAGAGTTGTTTAGTTATTCTTTAATCGGTATTACATTAAAATGCACTAATACATTCTTATCTACTTCCCTCCACCAATTGCGATTTTGTCATATGCAAATGATCACCGGAAGTATTATCACCGCCTAGTCACAGGCGTTCAGGGCGCCTGCAGCTTCGCGGACACGGACAAGTCAGAGAAGGCAGCGTTCTTGAAGCACGACTCACGCAGGTTGCAAAAGGCAGGGCGCACGCAGCACAGAATGCGTTACTCTGTCTACTGGAGCGCGAGACTTGGGAAGGATGGAAGAAGGCAGTGAGCTCCAGCTCCACGGTTACCTTGGCAACTGTGGCACATTCATTGGGGCAGAAAGTACTTTTATGCCATCATATAATACAGCAAAAGAGGGGAAAGTGTGGAGGAAGGGAAAGAAAACGTGGGCTGCATTTAAAAGCTCAGAGGGCCAGCTAGGAAGGTTCCAAGCCAGTGCTCGGATAGTCTGAGCTACATGCACCAATAAGCAATTGTACTGTGTTTTTTTTCACTGAAATTTTAGTATTATGCAGAGACAGCCATGACTCCCTACCCCCTAATAAAGAACAAACACTGCACTAATCTGGCTCAGGGCTTCTGCTGATCATCCTTAGTCATTTATAACTTCCTTTTGTTCCTCTTCTGGGAAACGGGAAAAATATCTTGAATGGAAGAAACAAGGAATGGAGTGGTTATAAAAAACACTCAGGGTGAACTGGTAACGTGGTAGCATTTTGCTAGAAACCAGTCTCTTCCCTGTAGTTAAAGGGTCTAGGCCCTGTTGGGGGCAGAGACCAGCCACCCCTGAGAGTGTCCCTGATGATGAAACCCATTAGGTGTGCAGTGCCCATTCGGAAAGCAGGGCCAGTGCTGCGGTGGGGCCGCAGGTCTCTCGGGCTCCTCAGCCCTGCACACAGCTGGGCCACAGGATCAGGGTGGGAGTTCTCAGGGACCCAAAAGGAAGGCTCATTGTAGAAAAATTTGCTTTGCAACCAGAGATCCAAATGCACTTGGTACTTAGAAAACACGTACAGAAAAGTCGGCCAGTGGACAAGATGGAGAGGTGGAAAAGTACAAACAGTATCTCGGTCTCACAACCTGAATTCCAGCACAGCTTGGGCACAGGTCCCAGGCAGAACTGTCACACAATCAGGAGGCTTCCTCCGGAGCCAGGAGCTGAAGGGCGGTCCTTCTCTCACGCTGTGGTCGGCAGGGTCCACAGGTTGTGGCTAGCAGCACTCAGGGTTAAGGGCAGAGGAAGGGGTGGGGGACGTCTCTCAGGAATCACCCCTTGTCTCCAGCTCGCCTGCTCCTGGAAGTCAGTGTGCCATTTCAGCTCGCAAGGTCTCCCTCCTGCCCAGCTGGGACTCCAGGAGCAAACAGCTTTCCTCTTTCTTCGAAGGGTAAGACGGGGCGTTAGTGACACATCCTGCTCGTCATCTCTTTCTGGAAAGCAGGGGGAGAAGGATAGTTAGGGAAAACTCACAGCAGAGAGGACTTGTTGAAGGGTTCTGACAACACCCTTGTGACCTTTGGAGTCTTTAAACAAGAGCTTGCAAGCATAGCCCATGAAAAAGGCTTGGCTTGCAGATGTCTTCTGTTTGTTTTTAAATCAAATCAATGTTTAAAAACACAGCTAACTTGCCAAAAATCCAGGTTGCTTGCTTTTTTCTGAACTATTGCAAGATCTGAAGCCTCTGGGCAGCTGGAGTTAACTGGCTGTCCTCTTCAGAGACATTCTCTCTAGTTTTCCCCAGGCCCCACCATTCCCAGCTGTCTCTCCAACAGGAACCAAGTATCACTTATAGCACAGGTGACAAACACAAGGCTCACGGGCCAAATCTGGCCCTCCACCTTGATTCATCCAGCCCAGCACCTTGTTTCTACCCAGCAGCAGCGTTGAACTCTCCCTTAACTGTTAAGGAGTAGTTACATTTCTATAGCCCTAAAATTACATTCGGCCTTTTGAAGGCAACCGTGAGGCTGATGTGGCCCCTGGTGAAAATGAGTTTGACACCCCTGATACAGGATGGCATGATCATTGGATTTGGAATGCCGTGTTTCTTAGAGAATGACTTCCCTTTACCTGTTTCCACTAAAGATGGCATGAGTCCAGAAGAGCAGGAGGAAAGGCATTCCTTGGTGGGGATGGACATGGTACCAATGGTTCTGACATGCAGTCAGCACCTTGCCTTTCACACCCCTACCACCTGCCTGGCTCTCCTGGGCTTTTACGGGTCCTAAATGCACCAGCTGTTCTCTTTCTCTGGGCCTCTCTGCACAGGCTGAGACCCTTGCCTGGGTCCTGCTCCTACCACATCCTGCCCTCTCGCCTTGGCTAAATGCCATTCATTTCCCCAATCAGGCAAGAGGACTTTCACCTGCCTGGCAGGTCTGCCAACACTCCCACCCAACCCAGCATGAAATTAGCAACTCCCTCCACTTGTGCCCACCTGCAGTCTTGCAGGAATGAGCTGGAATGTACTTTGTGTATGTGCACGGACCATGGGCATGTCTGCTAGCCCTACTCCATTGTAAGCTGTTGAGTGTCAGAAGAAAGAAATGCTCATTCAACCACTACACATGCTTTCACCGCGCATCCTCACCCCCCCCCCCCGCACAGTGCTTGGCATAGCGTAGCAGCTCCTCTTTCCTCATCAAGCATGGTCTGGGAAGCAGGCTGGAGTGAGCCCTGTACCATGCAGCATTCAAGAGGACACATTTAACGCCATCTCTATTAGATGAATGAGCTGTGTCCAAGTCCACCTGCTGTAGACTGATGCCAGCTGCCAGCTCTCCTGCACACTGACCGTGGGTCACCCACCTCTGCCTATAAAATAGGAAACACCTGAGTAAAAGGAGCCTGAGCAGGGGAGTGCCCAGGTGCTCAGAAACGCTTAGAAAATACATTGGTTAAAGAAATAACAGAATATACATGGAAGAATTTAGGCACTTTCGGGCCCCAAGAATATTATTAAATACAGGCGCGTGTGTGTGTGTGTGTGTGTGTGTGTGTGTCTACTTAGGCTTATTATCTGTACTATGTAGCAGGTGTCTGGGAGACGAGGTTCTTGTTCAAAAGGAGCTGAAGTCTATCCTGGAGAAAGAGCTGTAGATCACAAGCTACCAATAAAATAACATAAATATAAATAAACAGAGGAAGGGAGGCCACTAGGCACAGTAGAACTGAATTCACTCACATTTAGATCCCATTTCTGCCTTCACTACCCTCAGGCGACCTCTCTGTGCCCTCAGGTCTTGGCTGGAATGTCCCCTTTTTAGGGTACCTTCGCTAACAGCAGAGGCGGGGCACATCCCTCTCCTCGACCCCTCTTCACACATCCATTATTTGTTTCATTCCTGACTCCTGAATTCATCCCACATCAGATCCTGTGAGCGCCACGAAGGACGGCGCTGTGGCTGTTATTTGCTGTCCTATTCTCAGTTCCTGGCCGTTCATGTTTGATAGAAAGTGGTTTAACCAAGGAAGCAACGGGCGCTCGGTCTCCTCACCTGAAACAGAACGGCAACAGCTACCTGAGGAGGTGACTGGAAAGAGTAAAAGTGTTGACATGTATATGGACTCGATGCACATGAATCCCCTTTCCTGATCTCTTCAGAAGCACGCGCCTGGTGGCAGTCACTTGTGCTGGGGACTAGGGGCTTGAGAGCGCGTACCCACTGAGAAGAACTCCCAAATGTGGTGGAGAGTCAGAGGGGGAGGAGAGGAATGGGAGAATAGGGGCCACAGTGGGGGGAGGAGAGTGGCTGAGGTGGGGCTGCCAGGGATGTGCAGTTACTGTGGCTGAGCAGAGGGACCCGGGCAGGATGGGGACAGCAGGCGTGGGGAGATAGGTAAACGCACAGCTGTTCAGACGAGAACCCATGCGCCCAGTGTGAGGCAAGAAAATAAATGCCGATGATTTTGAAGTGGATTTGATGTTTTTTTTTAAGCTGCCAAAGATTCTTGTGCTTTTTGGTAACCGATGATAGAGGCAGGAAAAATAAGGTGAGGTTGCAGAGTGTGTGTCTGTCCGTTTGAGAGAGTGAGGGAGATATCGGGGGATGAACACAACTTTGGCTTTATAACTATTTCTGTAATTATTTGCAAGGGGTTAATACTTTCAGAAAGAAAGGAGCTACCATTTGTCAAGCCCCTAGGAGGTGCCAGCTGCTTGGGAAGGGGTGGGGGTGGAGTGTGTGTTTTCTCATTGCATCTGTAAAACTCTGGAGAAGGAACTAAGACCCTGTTTGAAAGAAGAGAAATCTGGGCCTCAGAGCAGAAGTGGTTTTCTCCGGGTAAGTAGGTAGCTGCAGAGACTAAACAATAAGAGTTGCTTCCACCAAACAGAGGCCTGCTGTCCCTCAGACTGTGCCTGGCACTGCTCTGCACAATTACATCATGTGACCCTCACCCTACCCTGTGAAGTAAGACTTGCTGCCCCCATTGGACTGAGGAGGAAATAGGCTCAAAGATGGAGAGTAACATAACGTAGTCACATGGGAGGTGGCGGGGCTGGGGTTTGAACTCAGGCATGGGTGCAGAGGCCAGCATTTTGCACTCCACCATGTAACTGTGGTTAAGGCATCTGAGACATTCTTACGAATACGCATTCAGGTGATACTGACTTATGTATTGACTTGCACATATATTAATCATAGAGGGTCATGGTCTTCCCTAAATTTTCACAATGCTAAAGAGATGTTTTTTAATCACCCAGACTAATACCACTTTGAATTACAGGTGTAGTGGTAAATACTAAAATAGTTATGTCACTAAAAGACTATAGATACTATAAGTATGGAAACTTAAAAAAAAAAGCAGAAGAGGGAAGAGTTTGAGAGAGAATGGGGGACTTACCCAAAGCTACTGAGTTACTC